>JAOTAX010056203.1:0-10130 GCA_025629825.1 Erythroxylum guanchezii | reverse complement strand
AAGTAGATGATGTATGTGAAAATTTTGGTTTGGGATCCTTACTTCTTACAACCTATTAAGCAGGTACAAGGATTAATTAGATAAACGAATAGTTCATGTCGGATTTTAGTAGAATATAGAAAAGTTAGGCTTACTACGGGTTTTGGTAGCATTAAGCCTGCCCATTCCCTAGTGCCAACACGGCCCAAAAGGTGGGTTGTGTCAAACAGGTGGCTTACTTATGAACTATAAAATTCGTATACAGAGAAAAGGGTATAAGCAAGTCGTAGATTATTAACCCTGGACAACAGAAAAGTAAAGGTTACGTCAATCTACCAATATTAAAGAAGCACTACATGGGAGGCAACCCCTTAGCTAGTTTAAAATTTATTTCAATTTTGATATTATCTTGATTTTGCTTCATATTAGTATGGGATTTTATTTTCTGTTATGTTATTTATTTTGTTTTTTTATCTTTTTCTTTTATATTTTGCAAGGATGTTAGTTTTATATCGGATGGATCAAAATTAGAATATTCAGGAAAGTACCTACTTAACCCTTTCACTTATTCGTAAATGCTTATATTGTGTACATTGGGGACAATGTACAGCTTTAAGTGTAGGGATGGATTTAATAAATCTTAACATGATTTCTTTAAGCTTATTATAATCTTGATTATAATATTTTATGAATTGATGTCTTGAATTGGTCAGAATCTGTCCATGAATACTATATATCCTTGTTGAATATTGATTTAAATTGGTATGCAAAAGGATGATGGTTAGAATAAAATTAGGTTTCTAAGTCATATTTATAGTAATCATTGAAGTATTCAAGTTGAATAAAATTGCACATTATTTACACACATATATACCTAAATTTTTTCATGAGTTTTTGAGCCTAAAGAGCAAATTTTCAAACTTTTAAAGCTCTTTTTATTCTTTTGTGTGTGATATAATGTATAATAGGATAATTCTAGAATTTATTTTATTATGCATGTTGAGACCATATTTGTAAAAATTAGAAGCATTAATATAATAAGGGCAACTTGATTAACCAACTTGCTTTAGCCTTTTTCTTTGAGAATTACCATACCCTCAAAATTTACCTTTAGGAATAACGAAGTTGAGCCTTATCCTTCTTCATTGATTAAACCCAAATTGAATATTTTTATCCTATTTTTCTTTGAAGACCTTTTTATTGTTTTGAACCTTGAAGTTTTTTTACATTATTTACTTATTTGAGACCTGAAATTTTTTAAAAGTCTAATTTTTTTTTAATTGTGGCACTGATTGGAATGTTAAAAAAATAAAAATATATAAAAAGAAAGAAAAAACCAAAGAAAAAAGAAAAAAAGAGAAGAATAAGAGAGAATAAGTTTATGGTACCAATAAAGTTGTGTTGAAAGGACTATTTGTTTTGCAACCAAGTCTTGTAATGATTCTTTGAGTAAATTTCCTTCATTTAAACCCTTTTTATTATCCTATTAATACTATACCTAAGCCTCATTACAACCTTTAGATAGACCTTTGGATTTTTATTTATAGTTTATACATAAGTGGTGGAGATGTGATTTTATTGTAAGCATATGGTAAGATTCTACTATGCATTGATTGAGAGTTTTGATGCTTTTCACCCTCAAGAGCACATTAAGTGAAATCTTGTTAAGGGTGTAAAGAGATATGCTTTTGATTTCAACGCGATTGTTGATGTGATTATTATTAATATTACTTAGGAAACTAATTTTAGGACAATTAGATTCTAAATTTGATTTCGACTGCATGTTAATTTGATTCAATAGGATATAATGATGTATAGTATAAATGGACAAGTTAAAATTGGTGATGGATTGATGTTGTGAAATTTATAATTTTGATTATGGTTTGCTTGAGGACAAACAAAAACTTAAGTGTGAGGATATTTGATAGATGTATAATTGATCATAATTTTACCTTATATTTAATGTATTCTTGCTTGATATTTTGTACTTTTGCTATGTACTTGGTACTTAATTCATTTCAAGTGTGTTTACAAAGTATAATTGCCTTCACAGACTTAAAGGAGAAGAATTCAAACGAAAACATGGCGTAAAATAGAGAATCAACAATTTGGAAGTAGTGCACGACTATGCATTCGCGATTGCAGGTGTTTATGGACATACACGGTCTAATACACGATTGTGTAAGTCCCAGGGACCTTAGTTTTTAATATAAAAAGATGCTTTTAGTAGCTAAAGAAGAAGGAGATGAAAGGGAGGCGATTTCTAGATGTGGAGAACGTCTAAAAGGGACAATTTTCATCTAGAGAAGCAGGAAACAAGAAGATCAAAATTCAAGATCAAACCTCTACATCGCAAGAACATTTGATAGAAGACAATCAGGAAGTTTAAAATTATGAACCCATTGTTTTCGATTCATTATTCTTTCATTGTATGTTTGATTTCGTATTCGATCCTGTGTAACTAAACGTCTAGTTAGTATTTAGGTTAGATGAACCTTATGTTAACACTTTGATATGATTTGATTCCTTTATTAATGCAATTGGTTTGACTGATTATTGTGATATGATTATGCGTTTTATTGATAATCTGATTTCATACGTAGAGATTGATAAATCTTAGTGTGAGTAGATCTACCATAATTAGAAGGAGTTGATTACAACCCTAGATATAGGATGACATAAATCTTCCAGATTGCGTCAAACCTAATAGAGGGACTCATAAATCGATAACTCAATCTTATAAGATTTAACCTGAGTAATTTTATTAGAGACCTTAGGATTAGTTGTTAGTGGACTCAAGGTTAGTTATTAGCATACCATAGGAGTCTCCACGATCCAATACATCAACAAAACAATTGCATGATAAAAGATTAATCTGTTAAGGGTTTAGGGGGATTCGAACCTAGATACTAATTTCTGATAACAATAGTTTCTAAGTGAATTCCACTATCTCTGTGTTCATTATTATTTAATATTTTATTTTATTTGTGTTTGTTTTAATTTCTCTCATTAAAAATCTAAACCAATCCTTAGGTTAGATAATAGGGGAAGGGTAAGTACTAGTATTCATAGTCTTTATGAGATCCACCCGTACTTGTCAATACTAGCTACAGTTATGTTGTGCACTTGTGATTATTATAATTTTGACTATCACGAAATAAGTCAATCACTAACCCTCTTCGCAACAATTGCAGAGTCCTTTTAACTCATTCTGTAGATACCATTAAAGGCTAAATACTTGTGTGGCGACGGTGGTTAAGATGAGTTAGTTTTTGAAATGGTTCGAGGGATACGAATTATGGTTCTTACTTTATTATGATTTATACGTTAATCATTTTATAGAATGTTAGTAATCTTAGCTTTCAGAAAATCAAACAAAAAAATTCCATAATTATTTCACTGCGAGTGGGATCAAATTCTGACCCAATTTTCCAACAAAACTATCATAACCAAATATCTCATCAAATATTATATCTCCAAAGAAGATGATTTAATACTTCACATACAATACTGACACAAAAAGATATCACTTAAAATCCAAAAATCTATCTAGCTACAGTTTCTAAGTTATATAAGATATTGGAATAAAAAAGAACAAATGAACTAATGAAAGTCAAATAAAAGGGCTTACTAACTAAAACAATATAGAAAATCAATGTAAACATCTAACCTTGAAGCTATAATACTAGCTAACTGAGCAATATAACTGGAAAATGAATGAAATAAATGTGAATTCTAGCATTTTCGGGTGAAGAAAAAGTCCTAGAGGCTATAAAGTTACCCTCAAGTGCAGTTGCATTACCAAACAAATTCAACCTAAACCAAATGTAACTTAACGTCCTCTCTTTGCTAACTGTAACCACTGCAGTCAAGGTGTGGCCACAACTTGGACCAAGTCCATCCTATTTCTTCTCTATAATCACATCATATTTATAATGGACTAATTTGTCGCGGTCCTCAATCCTACCACTAACAAAGAAGCTTGTTGTTGTTGCGCCATTAGATGGTCAGTTGCTCTCTATTTATTGTTGATCTATGCCCTACAACCAATTGATTAGTTGCAGTGTAGTGACAAAATAATTTAAATGCATTCTTTATCTTGCACATGTTTAGAGGTGTATGATAAAATCTAGGAGATAATTATATATTACAAATGAAATTATAACAAGATTATAATTATAAGATTCATATTACATTTATGTACTATCCCTAAATTGTTTTTAGTTATTGTTCTATTAAGACTGGACATTTATAAAACATAAAAAGACTAGCACATGTTATTTTTTTCCTTATGAAGGAAGTAGTCAATCTTATAGACTAAAATATGGAGATACATAAACAAATGTATAGGTGCTTGTTAGAGAATAAATTCATTAAATGAACCCGACAGAGAAATCCATTTGGGGCATTACTTCTATGTTTATGGAAATTATTATTGTGATGATTGTATAAGTGATCATTTGACTTGAGATCTCTAAAGTTATCTTATATAGGTATTGTTATGTTTTAATACTACTTGTAACCTATTCTAATCAAGGATAGCTCGGTAGTCATTGACTGTAACATGAATTATATAGAGGTAGTTTAGTGATCAAGATAGGTTTCATCACCCTAAATTAATTAGGAAAATATTCTGTCATTCTCAATTAGTGTTAATTTGAAAATTCCTTGGCCAAGGTATAATGACGTTTTGTAAATAGTTTACAAATGTTCTTAATTGAATCAATAGCTAACGATGGAAAACTAATATGATTGGACTTAAAATAGAGTAGACATTAATTTCATGCTCTATGTCTAATCAGAATATTATATGATAAAAGGATTAAATTATAAGAAAAAATCATACACGAAAAGTTTACTCAAAATCACCTTGTCATTCTTAAATATTTAGGTGGTTATAATGTGTTGTTAGATACCAATCTTGATCTATAATTATAAATTGTTTAATTCGAGAATTAAAGATAAATTAAAAGAAGTTTTAATTTATCTAATGGTTCTTAAACATATTGACAATGATTATAAATTCACCTGAAGAGCGAATTGAAGAGAGCAAAGATATTTTAATAAAGTTAAACTTGATTGTAAAGTTTAAGAAATTTATGATTAAATATAAGATATTTAATAATTACGGATCAATATGAGATATTGGATCTTATTTGGGCATAATTGGTATTTAATTAGAATTATTTGTAATTCTAATTAAAGTTTAATTAAAATTAGAGTTTAATTTCAATTAAATTACTAAAATGTCAAAAACTTATTATAAATAGGTTTAAGCTCTAATGAAGCTAGCATTCCTTGCTTAACCCTCTTTGTAAGATTTACAGAGCTCTCTCACCTTGTTCTATGGATACTGTTAGAAGTCAAATACTTGTGTGGCTTTGGTGGATGAAATATTAAATTAAATTAATTATCAAAATAACTGGAATCAAGAAAATCTTTAAAAGAGTTATCTTTCATAATTAGATTCCGTTAGATAATTAATATAATGAGATTATATTAATTAAGATGAAATCTTAATTTCAATTTTAAATTAATTATTTTTCTTAACATGATTATGAATAATAATTAGATTGATTCCTAATTAATTTTAGAGAACTAGTTTCTAAAATTATAATTAATTAGTTTCAATTATATTGAAATTAATTAAATAGACTCCTTAAAATTAAGAAAATTTTCTAAATAGTTAAGAAAAGTGATTCTTTATTAAATTTATTTATTTCAATTTGATTGAAATGAATAAAATTTATGATTTATTTGTTTAGAGAATTATTATTCAACTTATTTAGATATTGTTTCTTTATCTATAAATAATAAGTTTCTTGATTTATTAGAAAAGATAATTTCTTGATTAAATTTTAAATAGTGTTTTCATTTACTAATTAAGAAAAATGTGCTTTCTTTAATATTTTGAAGATAGTTTTCTAATTTATTAAGGAAAGATTTTCTAATTAATTAAGAATTAGTCTATAAATAGATGATGTAAAAGTCTTTCTTAATTAAATTTGCAAATTTTTTAATTTTGAAAATAGTTTCCTTTTAATATTAGAAAATAGTTTTCTAATTAAGGAAAAATAGTTTCAAATGAGATTAAAAATAGTAATTTCTAATTAGATTAAAATAGTTTTCTAATTGGATTAGAACATGTTACTTATAAAATTTTAGCAAAGGACTTTTTTTAATTATAATGAGTAAGAAGAATAATTTATTGAAAAAATTAATTAAATTTTATTAAATGAGTCAAAATAATTAGAAATAGTTTCCGGTTGGATTTAAAAATTATTTTCAAAGCAAAATAAATTTCTATTTGGAATAGGAATTTAGTTTATCTAGGAATCAATGAGTTCAAACTAATTTAATTTTTCTAAAGAATTAGAAATATTATTTTAGATTATGAAGATCAATAACTAGAATCAAACGAAAGTTAAGGTTTTATGTATATAGTTGGATTATGAGTGCATAAGTTGCATACTTTATTTATATGTTTGATATATATTGGATGCATGTTAAATTTGTATGTTTTATATATGTGATTTTTTATATGCAATTTTATGTTTGATGAGATGAACAAAATTAAATCCCTCGTTAAAATATCAAGTACACATTGAGAATGTGATTGTCACCTTCCATTATTATAAGAACAAACCAGAGTTCTGTTTATTGTTAGGTTGGTTGAGTAAACTCAAGGTCACTTTAACCCGAATATGATTAGTTTTATGATAGTAGGTTTTACTTAATTTGTGTGAAGATAAGCAAACTCATGATCACATGAATTTAGAGGCAAGGTTACGTAAAACATATAAGATATGTTTTAGCAAGAGTTGTCACCTAATGGATCTAGGAGTCATATAAGACGTAATTGACAAAGTTGTTATCTAAATAATTTAAGTTTAGTTGGTTTGTTCAGGAAACTCAAGATCAACTATATTTGAATGGGATCTTAGCCCACTAGAACGATTAGGGTAATCTTTCTAAATATAGTGAGGATGTTTTTTAATAAAATAGTGAGACTAAAAAAATACTTGATTAAAGTCCTAAACTCATTTGTTAGTCATAGCATATAATTAATTGCTTATTTTTCTTACATTTATATTTTGTTCTAAATGAAATTTACCTTGTTTAGTATAGTTTATACTAAGTTAGTGAACCAAATTTCTTGGACATAGGATATGTTTGGGAAGAGTTTTCAAAGTTAGATAGAAAATTGTATGCCCATTATGTTATTTTGCTATAATCTCTTTTAAAGATTCGGTGACAAAGTTTTAGAGATATGTCAAAATTTTATATATATATATATATATATTGACATTTTAAGTTGACTAATGTCCAATAAACTTTGATGACAACATGAATGATATAATTCAACACCATTATAGCAAGATGCAAGAGGTTGAAAAGGTATAGTACCTTTTTGGAATTGTTCTACTTAATTTAGCCTACTAAAAGCATAAACATGGACATCAATTAAAGGTATTTTCTATAGTATGATAATAGTTTTCATAAGAAGAAAAATGATTGTATGACTTTTCTTGCCTATACGAGATATGATAGAGATCACATGTATTTCTAGTTCATGCTTATGAGTATTTGATATTGAATTTAGATTCAACATTATTATAATGTTCAAAGCATGATAAGAAACAAATTATTAAGTAAAAGAAGTTGATTTAATTTTATACAAATGGTTTGTATATGTTGGATTAAAAGAAGACTTATGCTTAATATAATTGGCAAGAATATAAATTAAATAATCGAGACTATCTTTTTACGCCATATTGGTTAAATCAACATGACGAGGATCATAATGTTACATACAAGGATATATGTATCCTTTCAATTATGAATTGTATGAAACTTATGGAACTTGTTAAAGAATAACAAAATCAACCTTTAGTAAAAGGATGATGATGGTATTGAATTGTTAAATTTATACATATGATTTATTAGATAGAATAATAATTCAGAAAAGGATGATACTTATTTTCATTATATTACTAATGACTTTATGTGTTATAGTCATATGTATTAAATGAAATGTTGATTTAAAATTTTGAAAAGTTCAAATTGTTTAAATCTAAGTAAAAATTAAGAATTGAGAATGCTAAAGCACTTCGATGAGATTGATGTGGGGAGTTTTTTAATTTTCAGTTCTCTATAGGAAATGAGATTTTCTAGTGAATACCTTCTCTATAAGAGTATGGATTTGAGTAAGGAAAAAAATTACAATATGAGATATTGTATGATATAATTTTATTTCTTCCATAGTTATGTTTAGTACAATGACTTACCTTCAAAATTTCTAATTAAATCAATTAGTAAGATTTCATATTAGATATGGAACACTAAGACTTTGAAATAGTCAAAGTTAATGATTTAAGGATGTAATGCTTAGCTTAAGCAAATATTATCCACTAAGTTTAGAATTAAACTAGTCAGTAAAAGGTTATGAGATATCTAAAAGTTTGGATATAATCTTACGGATCTATTGAACAAATTGTTTTCTTCAATGTATACTTATATGAAAATAGTTCCCAAGATAAGTAATGGGAGTAAGATGAAATTTGAAAAGTTTAAATCTTATGACAATACATCTAATTGGAACCCGTGCCTTTATTAATACATTTGAAGTATAGTTAAAAGGCTACGAGACGTTAAAAGATTTACTTTTATAATGAATTCAAATAGTTTGGTTTAGATATGATTGTGATTTTATCATGTTTGCAAAAAGGTTACTGGGAGTATAGTTGTCCTCTTCAGTAGGAGTATATAGAGACATATTGTTCACAAAAAACAATAATTGTAAATTTCAATTGTTGAAAATATATTTTTCCAAGAACAACTCTTGTTAGATATGGAAAGACAACAATTTAATTTTGATAATTAGATCTATAAAGATAGATTGGAAATTGTTTACCTATTCTAAGTTCAAGTACATAGATATTATATTAAAGATGTTTAGTATTTATGATATCAGATACTGGTGAAGTACTAAAGATATCCATTATTCTATTTATGAGTTGATATTTGAGTTCAAGATAATAAGGATATTTGCTTTAGAAGTAAATCCAAATTAAGTTTCATTTTACATAAAACAATATCATTTGAAGATTGGAAAGGTTCCAATGTAGCAATGGTTGCTAATTAAACTAGAATACATATTTCATTTAGTGGAAATGATTAATTGGATTAATAAGTTCTTTAGTGAGTTTGATATAGTTCCTTGCATTGTTCAAGACAATAATATACTATGGAATGTTAAAGCCATTGGTCATGTCAAAGGAGCTAAGGTCTCATCAAAAATCTCAGGATGTATTTAGGTAATTTTGTAAAATTATGATGATAACTAAGATGGAAGTTGTAAGATTTAAGCAAATGCTCACTATAGAGAATCTTGTAGAATTCTCTCACTAAGCCACTATCCCAACAGTAGCATAATCATCATATAGTGATATGGTATAAGATACTTAATCGATCGGCTTAGTGCAAGTGAGAGATCGTTGGTCTATGCCCTATAACCAATCTATTAGTTGTAGTTTAGTGACAAGATAATTTAAAGACATTCTTTTTCTTGTACATGTTTAGATGTATATGATAAATTCCATAAGATAATTATACATTGCAAATGAAATTATAATGATATTATAATTATAAGATTCATATTGCATTTATGTATTACCCATAAATTGTTCATAGTCATTGTAAGATTGAACATTAATAAAACATAAAAAGACTGGCACATGTTATGTTTTTTCTTATGAAGGAAGTATCGATCTCATCGGTTAAAGTATAAAGATGCTTAAATAAACGTGTAAGTACTTATTAAAGAACAAGTTCACTGAACTGATCCAATATGAAAAATCTATTTGGAACATTACTTATATATTTATGGAAAATTTCATTATAATTATTATATAAGTGATCATTTGACCTGAGGTCTCCAAAGTTATCTAATACAGGGATTGCTATATTTTTATACTACTTATAACCTATTCTAATCATGGATAGTTCATTCGGTAGTCATTGGATGTAGCATGAATTATATAAAGGTAGTTGAGTGATCAAGATAGGATTCATCTGTTGGGCCCCGACTCCTTTTTAAGCATGTTTAAATTATTGAGAGGTTGTAGTTTGATAATTTGTTTATGTGGTTG
>JAOTAX010056194.1:0-10130 GCA_025629825.1 Erythroxylum guanchezii | reverse complement strand
ACGGGAGTATATTTGCAGGATTCAAGTGAAGGATAGAGGTCGGGATCAGTTCGCGTCTGCATTGCATGTCTTTATTTATGTAATGAATTGTATTTTTGTAATTGGAAAAAGGGGCCCGAGTGACTATAATGTGTATAATGAGATTGTTTATAAATAAATGAGGGCCCAATTTGGTTATTGACTTCCACAGTTGTGATTTTTGTGATTAAAAAAAAGATATATACCGATTTCTGATCGATTTAATGCTTTAGCACGCCACCCTCGCAGGGCACGGGCTCGGATATCACCGTCGATGTCGGGTTCGATTCTCGCGGGAGTGGGGTGTTACAGCAAACGTCTTGTACATTGTCGTCTTTTTCTACTGTCTATCCCTTTTATGATTCTGTGGTTGACCCGGAGACCCACTTTTTGTCCGGATCTAGCAATGCATGCCCACTGGGTTTTTGAATTGACTTCATCTGTGGGCTTTCAAGTTTGTTGGTTTTGCTTTCCGGAAGAAGGAGTTTGGTTGGGAGGTTGATTCACTTTTCTGTGTGTTGATGATGCACGATTGAATGTGGGGATTTGGTTGGGGATTTGTATGCTAATCTGTTTTGAGGTTTTGTTGTATGCAAAATTGGTGAGAATAATGTTAGTTCCCAGAATCTGATATATGTAGTTTTAGTTTCCATAATGTGTATGCTTTGTGTCATTGTGGTTGGATAGCTGTTGAAATTCCCTAACCAGAGAAGAAGGAAGTGTTGCAGAGGGTTAAATTGATGTGGAAATGTGAACATGAATGCATATAAATGGCTGAGAAAATGTTGCATGTTATCATTCGAGTATTTGAACATGTTATCTTCCATACTTCTGAGTTATATACGGTTCTTGTGTTCATTCATTACTTCAATAGAAATTGTGTTTGAGCAATATCAGTTTAGTTTATGGAATTGAATTGTATCCATTCATTCAACAAGGTGTCAACTTACATATGGCAATTTGATTCTTTAAAATTTAAATGCATTGGTCACTTATCTGAAACTGTTGTATTGGTTGATGCTTGCAAATGCACGAATCTTACATGGGTTTTGGATAAATTCTAAAGCCTTAATGTATGTTGGACGAATTATGACGTTAGTTCCATTTATAATGCTTCAAAGTTTTTAGTCAATGTATGTTGAACCTATTATGTAATTAATTCTGTGAATGCTTTTATGTGTGTATTTGAATGTACGTTGACCTTATTGTTACTAATTTTGTTTTGATTATCATTAATATTAATATTAGAATTATTGTACACAAATTATTATTATCAATATTATTATAATTAATTTCTTATTATCATTATCATTATTATTCTTCTTTCAAGTAGAATTATAACATTTGTATGTTATTATTATGATTATATATTTGGAATTCATTATTATTAGTAGTAGTATAATGTAGATGTATTATTATTATTATTATTGAGTTTCATTTTGTATTTATTGTTATAATTATCATAATAATAATTATTATTAATATATATTTGGAATTCAGTATTATTAGTAGTAGTATAATGTAGATGTATTATTATTATTATTAAGCTTCATTTTGTATTTATTATTATTATTATTATTATTATTATTATTATTATTATTATTATTATTATTATTATTATTATTATTATTATTAACATATATTTGGAATTCGTTGTAATTAGTAGTAGTATAATGTAGATGTATTGTTGACAGTAGGACGTTATCAAATCTTATAAGCCCACCACGTTTCCGCAGCAGCCCACGCTTCTGAGGCCCAACTACCAGCCCCAGTACTGTTGGAACACAAGATGGTTTTTACTGCGATTCGAACACAAGACGTAGGAGTCACCTGTAAGCTCTGATAACACTTTGGTGTCACTTGGCAGAAGCTGCTTTATTTGTTTAATTAACTGTTTTAATTGTTGTAAAATTTCGGTTTGAGTGTGTAGAAATTGATCAATTTTTCTTCTATCTATTTTTGTTGGATGCTAAGATCAGCAACTTGTTGTGTTAATGTAGTCATAATGTATTTTTGACATAAATAGAGAGGTCTGTAATTTGATTTTGAATGTCATCTAATTGTTTTTGATTTTGATTAACTACTGGATCAGTAATTCTGATTGCTTCTTTATTTGTAGGTTCAATAAAACGAAGAGGTCTATTAATTTTCATTGAGTGAGATCTATTTAATAAAGAGACTAGTGAACGAGATTGTTTAGAAAATGAATGTCTTCTATTACTATTAGGAAATGGGTATTGTATTGCTAGTAAGGGTCTTAATTTTGTATGAAATTTTGTTCCTACTTTTGCTACATATTGAAAAAGTTGATCTATATAAATTTGTTCTGTATTTTTAAAATCAATACTATGATGAGAATTAGTTAAAGCATAACTAAGTTGATAAGTAATAGAAAATGTATATTGTCCTTCGATCATTAAATTTTCTTTATAAAATTTATATGCAATAGTAATGGTATCTTGTAAATTAGTGGATAATTAAGAGATTCCTAATTTTAATCTTGTATTAAATTTTATTTTTCCATAAGCCAAATTTCCATTCATCATACCAATAATTTGATCATTTAAATTAGTCATTCTTTCATCTAGAATTGCCATTCTAATAGGTGAATCAATTCTTTCTTGAAAAGTTGATTTTAATAAAATTTGTATCGTAGAAAGATGAATATAACCAATTTTCTTTCGTTTGTTTTCGGGTAACTGTTGTATCTGTTTTAAAATTTGTTCTTGATCTATTAGACTAATCCTAATATGTCCATTACATTGATCTATTCTAACTGGTGTTTCATAAATCATTTTCCCAAAATAAACTAAATTTTGTCGATTGAAGAATTGTTTAATAACTGATTTTTTTATCTTGTCCTGGTTTTAAGTCTAATTGAGATTTAGCTATTTGTTTTTGTTTTTCTTGCGATAATAAAGTAGAAACTTGGAATGTTCCTAATGATTCGGTTAACTCTAATGTATCTACATCTAATATAGTTGCGTCTTTTTCCTTTTTTTCCATTTAGATTTGAGAGTGATAGAGTTGATGATTAGTTTTAATTGTTTCCAAAAATTCTAAATTTTCATAATACAATTGATTTAATTGTTGGACAATAGTTAAGTGTTCATAGTATGGTAGTATTCCTGTATTAATTCCTACAGAAAGAAAATAATTAATTCGAGTTTCATTATATTGTATATGTTCTAAGTATCTAGCTATATTATTTTGTATTATAATAACTTGTTCATCTAAATCAGTACACATGGGACAATTCATTAAAATTGTTCCATTATAATATCGTCATCTGAATCTTCTTCTTCAAAGATCAGATATTGAATATTAGTATTTAGATTAAATATTTTTCGCCATAAAAAATCTAAACTTAATTCTATATAATCGATACTAGTGTAAAAATAATGATCTTCTAAATCAAGAGGATAAATAAATATAAGACTAAGATAAATAAATAATAATAATGGTTGCAGGTATAATAAACAAAAGAAATAATGCAAACAGGTAATTAAATAATATAACCAATAATTCAAGAATTGATTGATGTCAATTTGCATGATTTAATCAATTAAATATTGAATTTGATCTAAGACTTCTTCTTTGTCAAGTTTTACTGATTGATAGATATAGTCAGTTTGTCCTAATAGCATACTGGCTTCATTTAAAAGTTCTTGATTTTCATTTTGCTTTGCTAAAGTAACAAGTTCTTGATAAAAGTTTTTATATTTTAATTGCTCTTGTTCTATTTCTTGATAAAGTCTTAGTAATTGTTTTAAATAACGTTTAAGTTCAAAATACATCTTATTAATCAATAAGAAACTAAATTAGAGATACATAATATGTTCTAAGATGGTACAAATCAGTGCGTAATTCGTTGACCATTCTAATAAGTTCATCTGTATCCTTCATGATTTGAAGTGCTGTCGTCTTGATAGCTTGTGCTTGTTCGTATAGTGGATGATCCTTTAGCTTCTCAAAAATGGGGTCGTTATAGGCATGATGAGCATCTTTGTTTCGAGCAATATATTTAATCAATATAAGTTTTAGTTCTTCATCTCTAGTATAAGTGAATTTGATTTGAAATTTTAGAAATCGTTTTCTTTCAAAATAACTTGTCATGATGCAGAGAGTTAACTGTAATAAGAAAATATTGATGTTAAGTGTAATCTATGATGATTATTGCATAATTATAGCATGTGATAAAACACTAAGTAACAACTGGAAACTCATACCTGTTAATACGCTTGAATGCCAACCGAAGGCGAATTGCGAAGAGGTTTGAGCAAACAAGTTGTTTATTTAGTATCTTATATCGTGAGAGCTCAAGTGAGCTTACATTTATAGCTAGAAAAAGAACAAAAGGCCAAATAATAGAGGCCAACAGATTTGACAGAAAGAAAAAGCATAAAGTAAGGCTACAGTAAGATGCTCTAATAATTTACAGCTTTGTACAAACTTGTGGTCCGAGATGACCTACATGCTTGTCTTTTCTTCTTTGTCGTCTTTTTCTCCCTTTACTTTATTCTTCAATTATTATTGTTGTGTCATCCAGGGAATCTTCCTTTTCCTGTGATTGATGTCCTGTAGTTGATGTAGTGGGACAGAGAGTACACTTATGAGCTGCATAATCTCGTAGTTGATGACAAATGGCATATTTCCATGCTTCTGATAATTACGTAAAAATGCCATCCATGTGAATAAAAGGCTGTGTAAATGTTTGAATGATCTGAACTGCTTCTAGACTGATTGGTGCTTTGTAAGCTGATAGCATAATCATCTGTGGTCCTTTATAATTGATCTTGAGCATTGACTTGCTTGTAATTTTGTTGCATTGATTAAATACTCCCTCTAAACAATTGAGATTGAGCTTGTTGATGATGTCCTAATGAAATTCGTACTTTGGTAGCTCGTCTACTGGTGGGTAAATTCCATTACTTACTCCAATTTGTAAATAGGCGATGCGGTGTACTTTGATGGCTGCTTGAGTACTTGTTTCTGCTTCAACAAAGATGGGATAGCTGCTGTAGACTTTAATGAATATCTCCCGGTCTTTAGCAAATCTATCCTTGTAATTTTTTTACTGCACTGATGAATCCACTAGGAAATTCTAATAATAGTTGTAAATCTTGAATATAGATTGTATCAATTAATCCACTCTGAAATAATAAATAAGTTGTTAATGCATCTGCTCCTGGAAAGATAATTGCTTTTGGTCCAAATCTTCCTCGATTCTGTGGATAATAATGATGCTATCTCATTTCTGTTGTCCATTCATTAAGTACTTGAAAGCAGTCACAAAACGTTTCTGCCGTGATTACTTTGGCTCCTTGGTTGATTGAATCTTCTAAAGTTCGTGTAGGTAGATTGTGAATCCTTTCTAGATTGATAGCCTTTCCTAATTTTTTTCATATTTGGTGGTATAGGAGAGCTACTGGTGAGTATTGTCTTGTAATGAGGACGAAGTGGTGTCTTCTGGAAGTCTTGTAATGATTTCTCTGCTTCTGCTCTGGTTGCAAAACTCTTGTGTATCACACTGCTTTTTCTTGTAATATGTATTGCGACTTTAGCCCATTGGTCATAAATGCCTGCTTGTGGTCCCTTGTAGATAACATAGACGTTTGACTCTTGTTGATCTTGCTGCTGTTGTGATACTGTGGACTTGGGGAATACTTCTAATGGAGTTTTAGGTCTAGCTGGTTGACTACTGGAAGAAGAGGCTTGTTGGGTAATGGATGAAGTGTTCTCTGGAGTGTCTGGTTTTTCTTGTTCTTCAAGAAGAGTAATGGTAGTTCTAAGGTGGTTAATTTCTTTAGTGATAAGACTGGTTTGATGTTGTAAATCCACCAGTTCTAATTCCTTGAGGGTTAATGCATCCTTCAGCTGTTTAATCACTGTTTCCATTCTCGAGTAAGTATATCTGCAAGAAAATTGTTAGTAGTTTTGATATACTGAATTGAAAATGTATATTGATTCAATTCCAATTGCCATCTGATGAGACGACCTTGGTTGTAATTTGATCTAATTATATACTTGATAAATCCACATAAATACTTCGAATCCGTTTGAATTATAAATTCAACCGGTAATAGATCTATTCACCATTTTCTCAAAGTTTTGAGACAGGCTAATGTTTCCTTCTCATGAGTTGTATACTTCATTTCAGTGGGATTGAACGTCCCATTTATACACTTGCAAAGTAAATATTTCTTCATTTTGGGTGGTTGTGCCAAAAGGCATCATGCCCATGTATCTATACTAGCATCTATTTGTACTAATAATTTATCATTAGGAAGATAATTATAAAGAGTTGGTAATGATTTACAGATACTTTTAAGTCTTTGAACTGCTTGTGTATCTTCTGAAGTCCAATTCCATTGATATTTTGTACTACATTTTAATTGCAAAATTCTCCTTTCTTTTGCTAATTCTTTAAGAAATCCTTGGTCTGAAATATAATTTAATAATCCAAGAAATTGTTGTTCTTAGGTTTTATTTGTGAAATGATCTGGAAATTCTTGTAATTTTTTAAGTATGTTTGGTTGTAATTTTAGATAACCATGATGAAATTCTATTCCTAAATATTCAATAGTTTGTTGAGCTATTCTGGCCTTCTTTTTACTTAAGATTAATCCTTTTTCCTTACATCTTTGTAGAACAATTCTAACCTTTTTTAAATGATCATCTTTATCTTGATTAGAAAAAATAATAATATCATCGATATAAACAAATATAAAGTCTTCTAGTCCTTCTAAATTTCTATCCATAAATCGTTGGTAAATACTAGGTGCTTGTTTTAATCCAAATGGTAAAACATTCCATTGATAGTGTTTTTGTGGGGACAGGTAAATGTTGTTAATTCTTTGGTATTATCATGTAATCTAAGTTGCCAATAACCAGATTTGACATATAAGGTAGTAAACCAAGTATGTCCTTTAAGTTTATTAATAATATAATCTTTTCTTGGTAATTTGTAGGCATCTCCTATGGTTGCTTCATTTAATTTTTATAATTTATAACTATACGTCGTTTTCCTCGTTTTTGTTCAGCTAAGTTATTTACATAAAAAGCTAGTGTTGAATGTTTACTTGTAATAGGGCTAATTAATCCTTTTTCTACTAGCTCTGTACATTCACTTATAAATTCTTTAACTTCTTGTTGAGTATAGGGAATATTATTATGTACATTAATTTCTTGTGTAGGGTCTTTAAGATGGATTTCAATGAGTTCTTTATTTTGATTTTTAATAGGGTCTAGGGGATTTTCACTACAAACTTCATTAAGTAATGTTTCGATTTCTAATTGAAGAGATGTATTGTTGAGAAGATAGAATTGTAAAACATCTAGTTTTGTAGAAATAATTTTAAGCTGTTGATAATAAGTAGTGTGGTAAATAGAAATTTTCAAAATTATTGACTTTTGATTAAGAGATTTAATAAAATGAGTTTTTAATGTAATATAATGCAAATATTGACAAAAGAGATTATATAATTTAAGAAAATTATTGCCTATAATTAAAGGTAATCCTGATTCCTGTTGATAAATTGAAGGAATAGAAAATGTATAATTTTCAATTAATATGTTGTTATAATAACTAACATACCATATAAATTTAAAACTTCCATCTGCTATTCTAATTTGTAAAGATTTTTCAAGTTTCTTCTAAGAGGTAAGTAATGGTTTAGAAGCTATACATAGTGTTGCTCCTATGTCTATATAAGCATTTACTTTTTTATTCTGAATCATTACTTGTATAAAAGTTGTATTGGGATTCAGTTGTTGATTCTGAGTTGTTTTGTTGATCAGATTCATAATAATAGATTGAGGAAATAGTAGAGTCAGTATTATATTCAGATTCAATTGGTTCTAATTGATTTTGATAAGCTGAATATAAAATATGAACTTTATTATTATATTTTTTCTTAGTTTTCTTTGGGCATTGATTTGCGTAATGACCCTCTTCCTGACAAATCCAACATTTACAATTTTTCTTTTGTTGTGGACAATCTTTTTGTTTAGGTTTATATTTTCTATATTTATATTTTCTAAAAAAATTTCGATATGGTTTATTGAAAGATTTAAAAGGTCTTTTTTGAAATCGTTTTGATGGATATTTTTTCCATTTATATCTGGAATGGTAATGAGGTTTTCTTTTTCGATATTTTTTACATGTTTTAATTGGTTCACAACCATATTGTTGTGGTACTTCTGCATTTTGTGCACAACAAGGTTGTATATTTTGATGTTTTAAAGTTTTCTTTAATTGTGTTTCTAAACATTGTTCCACTAATAAATTTCGAGTAATTGCTATTGCTCCCCCTAAATTATTGGCGATGGTGTGGTTATCTATTTGTTCTTGAAATTTTTGTTGAACTTTTAGA
This sequence comes from Erythroxylum guanchezii, assembly GCA_025629825.1. NCBI lineage: Eukaryota > Viridiplantae > Streptophyta > Magnoliopsida > Malpighiales > Erythroxylaceae > Erythroxylum > Erythroxylum guanchezii. The sequence goes on along the minus strand of JAOTAX010056194.1, from coordinate 1,737 downwards.
TTCATAGGATAAGGTAGTTCTTGAATGAAAATATGTATATACATTTCTTGTTCAAGTCTCGATAACTGGTAATAATATTTAGTATATTCACAAATATAATTTTCTAAATAACATATATTGCAGATTCATATGTTGTTTATATGTCTTAATGCTAGTAAATGTTTTGCATGAGCTACTTCTTCTTTATGAAATATTATATCCTTTCCTAAGAATTCTTTATAAATTTCACTAGAAATAACGTGAAAAGTGTCTACATTAGTTGTAGTTGCTTGAAAATGAGGTGTATTCTGTAAAGCTTGTTCATTTTCTTGAAGAAATCTTTGTACTATACCTGAAGTTTTATAAACGGCAAAATTCCATAATGTTTCTTTATTATATGTATCTCCAAAAGGTTTTTCTATTTGTAATAATAGTTGCATTTTATTAACCCATTCAAAAATCAATTCTTCAGCATTGGTAGTACAATCTAAGTTTAGTATTCCTACTGCTCCTAAAGTAATATGTTTAGGTTTATATTCTGACGGTATTTACGTACTTTTGATCCTTTATAGTAGTATCCTTGTTGACTAAGAAAATCTTTATTATCTTCAGTCCATCAATAATTAGTTGGTTGAAAGTCTTTCTTTCTTTTATCTCCGATAATCTTATCTTTCATTTTTATATCTCTAGATGTACTACTTTCAGGTCTATCCATATATACTTCCTGATCGGATTCCCAACCATATATAATTTCATCATTTTCATTTTCTATTTTTATATCAGATTTTTCTTTAGTTTTGTTGTTAATAGTTGTATATAATTGTTCAGTAGAAGTAAGATTCAATTTTTGTATTAAAGAGGTTAGTTCAATTAATTGTTGCTGAATATTTCGTTCTACATCTTCTAAAGGTTCATGATCAGATAGATCTAAGTTATCCATGTTGTCTTATTAAATGAATTTGGTACATATATGTAGCAGATTCTAATTCATCTAGTACGTAGTGATAAAGATTTTGAGTGGCATTGAGATGAGATTGTAAGTTTTCAATTTCTTCTAAATTGTGAAAGGTGTTTGTTGTCAAATAATTTATAAGTCGAAATGCAGAATTTTGAGTTTCTCTTCGATATTGATTTACTAATTGTTGTGTTTCATTTTTATATTGGATTAATAATTCACAATGAGGACAATGATCTACTTCTTCCATTTATTTTTTATCTTTTTGTATCCATTCGTTTAATTTTTCAATAATATGAATATATAATTCTATTTTCCTATGACTTTCTGAAATACATTCTTGATACGGACTTTCTTCTATATCTTCATGACAAATTTGGATATAATTATCTAAATGTTCTTTAAGAACTAGTAATTACAACTAAACCATGGACAACATAGATAGATATGTTCAACAAATAGGTGAAGGAATATATTTAACCGATATGTTTGAGCAATATCAGTTTAGTTTATGGAATTGAATTGTATCCATTCATTCAACAAGGTGTCAACTTACATATGGCAATTTGACTATTTAAAATTTAAATGCATTGGTCACTTATTCGAAACTGTTGTATTGGTTGATGCTTGCAAATGCACAAATCTTACATGGGTTTTGGATAAATTCTAAATCCTTAATGTATGTTGGACGAATTATGACGTTAGTTCCAATTATAATGCTTCAAAGTTTTTAGTCAATGTATGTTGAACCTATTATGTAATTAATTCTATGAATGCTTTTGTGTGTGTATTTGAATGTATGT
>JAOTAX010056146.1:0-10132 GCA_025629825.1 Erythroxylum guanchezii | reverse complement strand
TTTCCTTCTTTCCTTTAGCTTCCACGAAATCTTCTTCTCTTTCTCTTCTCTTCTTCTATTTTCACGTTTTTCCCCCTTTTCTAACTCCAACGATCTGCCTCTTCTTCTTTTAAACAAAACCACACATTAATTGTTTTTCCCTTTTTACCCTTCACTTAAGTGATCTTTCCATTTTTGCCCTCCTGTTGTCTTGAAAAACTGACATCTTGACTCCTTATTTTGATCAGGAAAATGAAGAAATTTGACAATACATCCTTCTAGAAAAATGTTCTTCTATGTCATATCTTTCTAATGACAGCAAAAACACTCATTTTGGTTAATGAATGAAGAAGTTATGGCCAAAATACTTTCAGCTCTTACAAAACCAAGACTGAAAACTGTTACCAAATTCACTTTGGAAATTGAAAATCTTAGGGGCTAAATTAAAATTCGATTCCTCAAATAACTTGTAGCTCCATGTCTCTAGTTTAATTGGAAACAAAAATAAACTCAATCAGACCTCTATAGATTAAGATATCACAAAAATACTGAAGCATGTTCAGAAAATATCCAACTCATAACTTTTTAACCCATCATCTCACTTTGATTCAATCCCTCTTTTTCAAATTAATTCCAAAACCTATAAATTTAGTACAGAGAGGTAGGCAAATGTCTTAGGAAACCAACGCTTCAAAAATCGGGTCAATCGGAGGTCGGACGAAAAAGTTATGGCTAAAAGAATGAAGAGAGGTCGAATAAGAAAAATTTTCGAAAATCGGCCGTGCATGGACAGCAGGCGCGCGCACGCGTGCGCCCCCGCACGCGAGTGGGTAGGAGCCACCGAGGCACGTGGGCGCTCGCCCACCTTGCTGACTGACCTCCAAATTTCTAAAATCTATAATTTTTCACCCAAAACTCCAAAAATTGCAAATTTGGTATCAATGTAAAGGTTAAAGAACGCTCTACAACTTTTATGAAGGACTTAAAAACAATTTAGGACTCCAAAGGGGTCAAAACGCCATGACAAAGTGACTGTCTAATCAATGTCACCCTAAACAACATCAGAATTTCCAATCCTTATAACTTTTCACTCCTTTGTCCAAAAATTTCATACTTTGTATCAATGGAAAGATAAAAACATAAACTACAACTTTCATGAAGACCCTAAGAACAAATTCTAACTCTATGAGGTCAAAAATTCACTCAAAGTTTCTATCTGAAATTGGCCATTTTTGACAGCACCTGTACCCAACTTAAACAATTTCCATCTTTCAACTCCCACATCCAAAAACAGCACATTATACATCATTGGAAAGCTATGAAAGTCCCCTATAACTTTCAAGAAGGCAACTTGATCCAATTCAATTCACATCAGTCCAGAATTTGCCTCAAAATAGAGCATACACAAACTTACCCTAAACAACATCCAATTTTCAATTGATCATAACTTCCATCCCCGATTTCGAAAAACTTCATACTTTATAGCATTAGAAAGCTGGAAAGATAAGCTACAACTTTTATGAAGACCATTTTATCAAAATCACTCTAGATCCGTCCAGAAAAATCACCAAAGTTTCAAATCAAAAAGTCAACTCTCCACTACTATTCTTTCTCAAAATTCCAGACCTCAAATTTCTTTAAAAGCTAACATTTCAAACTTTTTATTCTAGTCATTCTACTCCATTTCAACCAACTTATTCGTCATGAATTTCATAGTACCCTTAAACATACAAGCTTAACTAAAAAATCTCATAATCATTAAATACCCAAATTAATATCCACTCTTCATCAACTTACTACAATCACTACCTAAACCTTGTATATCATTTCAAATTCAAACATTCCTTTTCTTTGCACATGAATAAATCACCACCAATTCCTCATTTAATTTCATTTAATAATTCTAATTTCCAAGGAAAGTTCGGGGTTCAACATGCCAGGTGCGTATCAAGTATCTGCTACATTTAATGTTGCTGATCTCTCTTCATTTGATAATGCAGGGGCTAATTCAAGGGCGAATCCTTTTAAGGAGGGAGGGAATGATACAAGAAGCCATGGCAATGGAGATCAAGGTGCCACACGCCAAGATAAGATTAATTTTCCAAGTGGACATATTACAAGGTAATGTCCAATAAGGCTTAAACAGGCACTTCAAGGGTTTGTTCAAAGTCACATCACATCTCACCTTGATGATAAGGCCAAACTATCCATGGAGAATTCAAGTGGAATAGTCAAGCTTGTGATTCTTCTAGAGAGGACATAAAGAGGGGCTAATATTTAGCCAAATTTCAAGACAAGTTAAATTATTCTTATGGGCTTAATTTAATACATTGGCCTTGTTATTTATCCTTTATTTATTACGGCCAAAAGACTTGTTATGGGCTGGATATTTATTTGTAAGAATGTGCACTCATTAAAAGTCACTTGCCTTAGTTTATTTTAAGTTAGTTTTGGACAACCAAGCGTGTGCGCCTAAGTAGAGTGCTCCATTAGGCCCCTTCACCCCCTTAGGTTTATTTAAGTTTTTTTAGTCTTATTTAAGTTAGTTTAGCCCAATCCTAAGTGAATTAGGATCAGATTGCTTTATTGGGCTATAAACTCCCAAATTAGTTAGGATTAGTCTTGTTTTAGCATTAAAGGGTCTTGTAACCTATTCCTTTTAGGTTTAGGACATGGGCAAGGGTATAAATACCTTATTTTATTCTTGAAAACATCATATTAGTTAATTAACAAAACTGAGAAATATTTTATTCAGTAGAGGCGTATTCTTCTTGTTGTTACTTCAAGGATTGCATCACTTATCAAGGTAATCACTTGTAGCGTGTTCAATTCTTCTGTTTTCTTTGGGTTTGGGTCTTAATTTCATATAATTGGGGTTTGAACTAGCATGTTCTTAGAATAGAAAGATTGAGGTTTTGATTCAATAGGATTATGTGGTTTCAAGAATCTTGTTTTTCTTTGAGTTTCTGTATCAATTTTCTAGGGGCTACATAAAAGAAATTATCATATCATAGAGTATAATGTCATTTCAACAGTTAAATCTTACAATTAAACTATAAGAATATTTATAAGTGAAAACTTACATATCAATTAAATCATCGAGGAAAGTGTTATGAAACCATCGAGGAAAGTGTCTTCTAACTTCTTTATTATATCATCTTATGTGTTGTCCGGCATTATCTCACGTAACAATGCCTCAAAAAATCTAAATAAAGAAGTACGTATTTCAGTTAAAAAATGATATTACTTCAATTACAATAATTTGAATTTCAATTACCTCTCAAATGGATATATCCATCGATATTGAACTGAACCGGCTAGTTTTGCCTCCTGTGCTAAATGCATATGTAAATGCTCCATACAATCAAAGATGCTTCGAGGAAAATCCCTTCTAACTTGCACAAAATTACTAGAATTTCCCTTTTTAGTTTTTCCATTTCAGCCAACTTGATTTCAGATGATGTTAAACTTTTGAAAAACAAACTTAATTCTATTTTTACTGCCCAAACCTTATTCGGTGGCAACTCCCGAAATGCAATTGGAATTATCCTTTGCATAAACACATAACAATCATGACTTTTCATCCCAAATACTTTGTACTTCCTCATGTCCACACGCCTTGCCAAGTTTGAAATATAACCATCGGGAAGCTTTAGACTTTTCAACCATTCACACAAATTTTCCTTTTGTTTTTGTCCAAAGCGTAACATGCTTTCGAATATTTACAGGTGCGAAGATTCTTATGTAACTCATTCTTTCTACAAAAATGTTGCAAATCAGCTCGCAATTTTTCATTGTCTTTTGTCTTCCCTTCAATGTTCATTATGGTATTGAACAAATTTTCAAAAATATTTTTCTCAATATGCATCACATATAGATTATGATGTATCAAATTAGTTTTCCAATATGGCAAATCCCAAAAGATGCTTTGTTTCCTCTAACCAAAGTTTTTACTAATGGTTGTATTTACTTCTTTAGCTTCATATTTTGTAACTTTTAGCAAGTCTAATTCCTAAACCTCCTGCAAAAATATCTTCACTAGCTTTGTGAGGGGGAGGAGGTGTTCTTACTAGCCTATTATTAATGAACTTTTGTTTATTGCGTCTAAATCGATGATCTGGAAGAAGAAATTTCCTGTGATTATCAAACCAACATATTTTGCCCCCATTTGGAAGATAAATCGCATCTAAATCATTGTTATAACAAGGACAAGCCAATTTTCTAGTTGTGCTCCATCCAAACAACATGGCATATGCCATGGTCTGAACACCATATTCCTAAAGATGCTGCAATTCAGATATCAATGGTTGTAAGAATACATCAATTTTATGCTTTGGATTTGTACGCCCTGACACAATCACTGTCAAGAACATATATGCATCTTTTATACACATCATGGAGGCAAATTATAAGGAGTAATTACGATTGTCGATGATGAATATTGCTGGTTAGATTGACCTAAAGGTTGAAATCCATCCGTTGACAATCGCAACCTAACATTTTGAGTTTCAGCTGCAAACTCAAGATGGGTGTCATTGAAATGTTTCCAGGGCATTATTCCATCTTCCTATTCGTGTTCATCATGCCATCTCTTGTGAGGTGCAGTAACTTCATAAGCGTATATTCTTTACTGAAGATTGAACATATATGCTTATAATCATATATGTTATAAGAGAAATAATGTTAATAGTTTTATATTTAATGGATATTCAATTTGTACTAGTGAAAAATATAATAAGAATTAATAAAAATATGAATATTTATTTTAATAAATTAGTTTAGCATATACAATTTTTGAAAAAAAAGGCCATGTAAAAATTCACGCATGAAAAGTAAACAGAACATAATCATTTCAGAGAGCATTTACAGAATAACGGATTGACATAATTAAGGTAATTAGAATAATAACATAAGTCAAACTCATCCTATATTAATTCATTGATAAATTGAAGTTCACTTCACAAACGAGTTTTAGTTTGTGCAACCCAAATTAGATCAGCCATGTAATACATTCAGATGAGAAGTTCAAACCGTAAACAATTTCCCAAATTTAACCAAGTTTAAAAAACGTAGCAAAAAACAAATTTACTTACCTAAACCGACACGCAGAAGGTTCTTCCTGAAGTACGTGAAAGAAGATGATGACAGACCTACAATGACAAATATAGAAACTGATACAAATTTGATTAAATTGTGTGCAAATTCATTGTTGACATTGTCAAAAATATAAGGAAATGAATCTCATTTGAATCCCGGCTAAAGCTTCTTTTCAATCTCATTCGAAATAGAAATATTGTCAATAAATGAGTTCCTACAACCAAGAACCAAATTTTTTAACAGTTTAGAAAGCAGTATATATTAAAGCAATCATATAAAATGTATTGAGAACAATATTCTTGAGGAAGAAGATGGTCCTTGCTTACATACTCATTCATTTTAGAATCAACCAAGGTGTTTACTGCATTAAATATTGGTATGTTTAATTGTGACCATTAAACATATATTGGTAACTGTTTTATGATATAATGGTAAATTTTGTGTAAGTTAGTTGTTTATTTTGAATACTGTTGTGGTATTTTTTGTATAATATTGGTGGTATAATAGAGATGAATAATAAAATGGAGAACAATATAGGTTATTTAGAAGTGATGACCTTACGTAATCGAGTCAAGGACATTGAGACAAATGTGGTATTGAAGTGGGAATGAAGTTTGATAGTTGGGAATGATTTTTTATTTATAACAAAAGTATACATGATTCCATAGTTTTGCATATGCTATAAGGGTAGGAAAGAAAGATGAGAATGGAGATGTAGGGAGTAGTGTATCATTATTGGTGGTGCAATTTGATATTAACAAGGAGTCTTAGAAGGCATACACTAATTCTATGTTTTGTATTGTATAAAAAGATCTAACAAGTTTAATATACTATAAGATTAGCAAAACTTCAAGTGAAAGAAATATTAAGATTTATGAGGTGAAGGAGATGGGTGCAAGTTGAAATGTCATTGGCTTATGCATAGTAATATTAAGTGAGACTCCTTTACTAGTCAACTATAGCTATATGATTTTTAATTTATGAGGATTGTGTGCCATCAAATGGTCAAGATTTTGACTAGGTTGAAATTTAAATAGTTTGGTAACATTCATGACGATGATGATATCATTATTGCTAGGACGATGATTGAACTCAAGTTTATTATATAAATTGGCAACACTTTCATAGTTTTTAATATACTTTTTGACTCTTAATTCTTGGTTTTGCGTTTAAATTAGTTCTTGAGTGTGTGCTTATATTTTATGCAATTTGAAAGTAAAAATTCTTACAAATTGACATTAGTTGCATTATAAATTTTTATAAGGACAATTGATACTGCAAATTACTATTTTTGATTGTAGGAGCGTTAAGGAAAAAGTAGTCAATAGGCTAAAATGGAGTCAACATGAGGACGTCAGCTTCAGGATGTTTGTTGCAGCAAACCAAACCTGTCGTCACGCCGCAACATGAAGGAAAAGCTCTCCGCTGCAAAGGATCCAATAAGCATACATTGCGATGCAACTTTCCTGTCGTCGCGGCGAACTGTTGGAAACCCGAACTAAAATTGGAAAATTCTCACACTATTCTGACCCGACCCATGACCCAACATTTAAAGTCATGTCAAATTAGGTTATAAAGGAGATGACACTTTTGGCAGAAAAAGACACACACACCTCGGCCGACACCCATACAATTCATTCCTCTCACTCTCAGCCTTCATCCATCAACCCAACTACCTTCACTGTCAACTTCATCATCTGCTGCTACTACTGCCATAGGTGACATTGGAGCTCTTACAGTTGTGAGGATTCCTGACGTTATGCTTGGCTAGAACACCAATTTCTCTTGAAGATGTAGCGATGGCTTGAGTTTGATGGGCTTCAAAGGGGAGTTGTTTTATATTGTGAAGTTTAACTGCATAGTTGTAAACTTATGAGTTAGGTTTTACGGCAGTGTAGTTCGATTAGCTTGATTAGAGTTTAATCAAGTGTTGAACAATGCTTTGTGTTATGGATTTGCTTATGTAGAACTTTGATGCTTAATTTATGAAGTTTCATATATGTCTTTGTGGTGATTGTGTTAACTCTCTTTTATCTGCCTAGTTGTGTTTAATGTTGAGATTAAGCTTGATCCATATTGACCACTTGCATTAACTCATCCATTAATACACACTAAGATGCATTTAACAAGGTTTTGATAAATGGAGTTCATTGATCAAAATCTTAGACTTAAAGAGTTCTTTAAGGTTCATCATTCGAAAACTTAGTGGTTTTGCTCCCAAAACTTAGTGGTTTTGAGCTATGATGGCCAAAGCTTGTTTTCAAGAGGATTCTATCAATTTGATCATTGTTTGAGTTTTAAATTTTATTTCCCAAAAAATCCAAAAGAATATTAATTCTAGCAGCTCCACGTCTCCCACAGTCTAAGCTTTGTTTCTGCGCCTACCTGTGCTTGTTCTGTTCATTGACTGTGCTTCATTCTTCTTAGTTCCATGTGCGCCACTGTAGATGAAGAGACCATTAAAAATGCATCACCTCTCAACCTTCTTGCGTCCGTAACCTGTAGGTGACAAAACAAATAAAATATCAGTCTCTTAAAACCCTTCTGTGCTGACAACTCCACTTGAAAAGACAAAAAGAACTGTTTTGCTTCTTGTCTCCAATATTATTTGCACCGGCATACCTCCCGAGCACACTTGATTTTAAAACATCACTTAAAACTCTCCTACCGGACACTGTGTAAAGACAAGACAATCAAAAGCGTCCTACATGTTAAAACCCTTCTGCCTATTGTTGTGTGCCGACACTTTCGAGTCATAAGACAATTAAAACTTCAACTTAAAAACCCTTGATCCAGCTCATCCCTTTCACTCTTGTTTTTTCGTCATTTTTAATGTTCCTGCTGGCACACCTCTCTATGGTCTATTTCTTTGACAATTAAAAACCAAGACTTTTAAAAACCCTTTCCTAAAACCCTTGGCTCCAGCATATTGCGCGTGTCTCCTCATTCGCCAACCCTGTAGCAGAAAGTTCCCAGCCTAATTAAAAACCTTCCTCCTATGCTATATTATGTTGTGCGTTTGCACAGTTTTATTTAACGCTGCATTTAGGCAGTGTCAGCGCATGGGATTCTTTTTGCTTTTTTTAAATATATTGTTCCTTTAACAAAATAAACATTTGTGCTCCAATTTACTTTTAGAAAATTTTGTCTTTTTGGCTCAAAAATATATCAATAAATTTAACCTAGTAGTCAGCACAAATTGAACACAAATCAAACATTTTATAATAAAAATAGGATTGAAATGGCATGTGAATGAATAGGAAAATATAAGAAAATTCAATCCTATCATGTATTGAAATGGCATTTCCAATAAGCAACATGTCATTCACATAAAGCACTAAGAAAATGACTACACTCCCACTTACCTTCTTGTAAACACAAGGTTCATCCACATTTTTTATAAAATCAAACTCTTTGATTGTTTCATCAAAACGAATGTTCCAACTGTACGACGCTTGCTTTAGTCCATAAACGGACCTTTGCAACTTACATACTTGATCAGAAAATTTTTTGGATTCAAAACCCTCAGGTTGTGTCATATGCACATCCTCTTGCAAATTCCCATTAAAAAATGCTATTTTGAAATCGATTTGCCAAATTTCATAATCATGGTATGCAACTATAATCAATAAAATCCTTATGGATTTAGGCATTGCTATTGGCGAAAAAGTTTCATTAAAATCAACTCCTTGCTTTTGTTTATAACCTTTTGCCACTAACCTTGCATTGTATGCATGTACTTTTCCATCCATGTCAGTTTTTCTCTTAAAAATCCTTTTGCACCCAATAGGTACTGTACCTTTCGGTGCATCTACCAATGTCTATACTTGGTTAGTATACATGGATTCTGTTTCGGATTTCATGGCTTCTTTCCATTTTAAAGAATTGATGTCTGACATGGCTTCCTTAAAATTATAAGGTTTATCATGTATGAGTGATACGTTACCCTTTCCATGCTCAATATGTAGATTTAATCTAGTGGCAGGACGATGTATCCTACTAGTTCTTCACAGATTATGTGTCTCTTTAACTCTCGGTTGTATGTCATATTTATCAACTTGAGGTTCATATTCCATTTCGATGTGAATTTGTGGCTTTTGAACTTCTTTAAGTTCAACCTCACTCCCACTAATTTCTTTGAGAATAAATTCTCTTTCTAAGAATGTAGCATGTCTTAAGACAAATACCTTTTGCTTAATAGGATGATAGAATTGATAATTGAAACTCTGTTTCAGATACCCCACAAATTTGCATTTATCATTTAGCTTGAAGCTTATCAAATATAACATGCTTCACATAAGCTTCACATCTCCAAACCTTTAAGTGTGATAATCTAGGTCTTCTATCAGTCCATATCTCATATGGTGTCTTATCAACCGATTTAGATGGAACTCTATTTATAAGATATATTGTGGTTTCAATTACGTATCCTTAAAAAGATATAGGAAAGACTGCATAACGCATCATGGAACATACCATATCTAATAGTGTATGATTTCTCCACTCAGAAACTCCATTATGTTGTAGAGTTGTAGGAGGAGACCATTATGAGAGAATCCCATTCTCTTTTAAGTAACCAAGAAACTTGTGGTCTAAGTATTCACCACCTCGATCTGATCTAAGTGTTTTAATACTTTTTCCAGTTTATTTTTCTACCCCTAGTCTAAATTCTTTTAACTTTTCAAATGATTCAAACTTTTGTTTCATCAGGTACACAAAACTATATCTAGAATGGCCATCTATGAACGTAATGAAATATGAGTATCCACCTCTAACATTTGTGGACATAGGCCCACATAGATCTGAATGTATTAATTCTAGTAACTGTTAGTGTAAGTCGACTTGGACTCTTATGTAAGTCGACTTACACATGCACAGTACTTGTAAGTCGACTTGTAAGTTGACATAAGTCGACTTATACATGTACAGTACTGTAAGATTGTTAGAGTAGTGCCCTAAAGGCAATCGCCTTTAGCGCGTTTTGTACCAAGTTGTGTACAGACTTTATGAATAAATAAAGCAAGGCATCTTTCATTAATTTGGTATTCATTGTTTA
>JAOTAX010056079.1:0-10135 GCA_025629825.1 Erythroxylum guanchezii | reverse complement strand
AACTCATGACCTTTAACAAATCCTATGACTTTGATTCAATCAATCTCTTTCTATTTCTTTTCAATTTCATAAATTCTTCCCATATTTACACATAACTAATTGCCAATAGTTCCTTAGTTAATAGTCCTAACTTACCGAAAGATTCGGGGTCCAACATTCATACTACTGCAAAGTTTGCCCACAAAGATACTATTTGGTATCTTCTATTGAAGACTTCCCATGAGGATCCAAGTCCATTCATTGGCCAACGTGGTGCTAAGCTCCTCAATCTTTTACTCGTAGCAGACTTCTATGATTAGTGATCCAATTCTTTATATACGAAGTCTCGGTCTTAGAATATCTGGAAAAAAGTGTGTGTGTTATCTCATTATGACATAAATGTCTCTCAACTAGAATTGGTAGAAAATACAAACCCTCCTTCATTATGGATAAGAACGAGTTAAGGATGAGTCAAATAAGTGGCCAAATTATATTCGAAGTCTTGTGGATAAAGATAAGTCAAAGTAGTAGCCAAATTGAATTTGAAGTCTTGTGGATAAGGATAAGGATAAGTCAAAGCAGCAGCCAAATTGAATTTGAAGTCTTATGGATAAGGATGAGTTAAAGTAGTCAAATTGTATTTGAAGTCTTGAAGATAAGAATGAGTTAATTAACGTAAGAAGAAGTCAAATTGTATTTGAACTCCTTTAGCATGTCTATATGTATGTGGTCTTGTAACTATTTATAGATATGAGAGAAAAAATAGAGAGCATTATGAAAAGAGAGGTGTTTTGAGAGCTGTAGCTCTTTGTGAGAAAGAAAGATTGTGAGAAAAAGTGCTGTAGCACTTAGAGAGATATTTGTACCTTGTGAGTGTTCTTTGTACTCATAAACTTTATTATCAATACAACTACATATTTTGTTAAAGATTCTTTTATTTTTGAGCCCATCAAAGCTTCCAACAAGTGGTATCAAAGCTTGGTTCGTTTGTTCATGAATTGGTGAAGCAATGGCCAACTTGATCCAGCCTCAAGTTCTGAAATTGACAAAGACAAATTATGGGAATTGGAGCATCCAGATGAGGGTGATGCTTGGTTCTCATGATTTATGGGATATTGTTGATGATGGATATACTAAGCCCGTAGATGCAGCTACCGAAGCAGTCGAGAAAGATAAGAAGGCGTTATTCTTTATCTTTCAAGGTGTTGATGAACCCATGTTCGAGAAAATTTCATATGCAAAGACTTCGAAAGAAGCATGGGAGATTCTGCAGAAATCCTTCCAAGGAGTTGAAAAGGCTAAAAAGGTACGTCTTCAATCACTCAAAGCTGAGTTCGAGATGCTAAAAATGTAAAGCTCAGAAAATATTGGTGATTACGTCACTCGTTTGAAAACAGTGGCCAATGAAATGAAAAGAAATGGTGAAACTTTAGACGGTGTTCATGTAATGGAAAAGCTTTTGCGTTCGCTTACACGCAAATTTGATTACATCGTTGTTGCAATCGAAGAATCAAAATATTTGTCAGAACTTTCGATTGATGAACTCGTTGGTTCTTTGCAAGCACATGAGCAAAGAATGAGCCGAAATGATAATACTGGTGATTTGGAGAAAGTCTTGTAAAGAAAATTATCAGTCGGCGAAAATCAAGTAAGCAGTAGCCATAAATAGGACAGAGGAAATCAAGGTGGCTATAGAGGTGGCTACCAAACGAGACGTGGTCAATGGAGCAACCGAGGTGGACGTGGACGTGGCCGACAATTTTTTGAAAGAAAAAATACAAATGAAGGAAATCTGACATATGGTTGTGGAAGAGGTTAAAGAGACAGAGGACGAGGCAAATTTCAATAAAAAAGAGATAAATCTCAAGTGCAGTGTTACAATTGCAATAAATATGGTCATTTTAGTTACGAATGCAGATCGAATCCTGAGGTACAAGAAAGAAGTCATTTTGCAGTAGCAGAAGACAAGAAAAATAATGATGTTATGCTTCTCTATTTATCAGTCAATGAGCAAAGCAATAATAATGTTTGGTATGTGGACATTGGTGCCAGCAACCATATGTGTGGTCAGAAAGAGTTGTTCACAAACATGAATGAGACAGTTCGTGGTGAAGTTAGATTCAGTAATTCAACTGATGCAACTCCGCAAGTTCATGGGTCTCAAGTAGTATAGTATAATATCGTCCCACAGAGAATAATTATGTAAGTACTAGGCTTGGATCACTCTATTAATTAGACTAAGCAATTGTGTAAGAATGGGGAATTAAAATAAGAAATTTAACTATAAAAAATAACAAAATTAAAGCTAAAGAAAATTTCGAATATCTCTAGGGGTTTCTCCGAATGGAATGTGGTAAGCTTTAAGGATGGTTCCACTTTTAACATTTTCTATGGACTTTACCTAGATCAATTTATGAGGTTAATTTTATGAGGTGAAGTCTCCTTCTTTGAACTCTCTTTGGATAATATGTTGATCATGCCATCTCTTCGTTCTTTCCTTGTAGATTCGGGCATTCTCATAAGCGTCCAAGCAAAGCTCCTCCAACTCATTCAACTGAAGCAGACGCCTTTCTCCAGCTGGTGAAAATGACGCAGACCACTAAAGATTGAAGTAGCTGTTGGCAACAAATGAATAAAGACAGTTGGTGAATTAAGGAAAAAAAAGACATAGAGGCAGCCAAAAACCAAAGAGCATGCAAGGGGGACCCACCAAGGAAGCTCCACCATAAAAACAATGCTAAAGGGGACCACACGCCGACCCACAAAAGGAAGAAAATCACGCAACTTTTGGAGGAGACACCAAACATCACGCTGAACCACGCATGCAGCAAAGAAGAGGATAAAACGAAAATCACGCTACTTGGGGGAGATTGAATAAAAAAAAAAGAAACAAAACACAAGTGGGAGAGTAAGAGGAGAACGTGACAGACCAAAGAAAGAAGACTCCCCACTCAAAAGCCTCAAGCACTCACGCTATTTTCATTTTGATTACACCAAAACTCTTTCCACTAAGCATATCGAGGCATCTATTGGCAATAACGGATTGAAGAGCTGGTGGTTTAAGGTGAAAACAAAAAAAGAATGTGAGCTGGGATATAGGGGTGCGTGAACAGCAAGCAATAGAGGGAGGACAACACACATGCAAGCTCCAGGAGAATAACCCAGAAACCAGAAGGGGAGGCTCATTCACCAGGGGACCCACTACTTGGAGACTACCAACTGGACACCAAGAGAAGGAGAGTGCGTGATCACCAAAGTAACAACGCAGTCAGGAGACGCACCAACAGTGAGGGACACAACCATTGATTCCAAAACTCATTTATTTTTATATCTGTTTTTGTGTCTTTCTATGTTTGCTAATCCCGATTTATGTGGTTTTCATCTTATCATCATTGAGTAGTTTCCTCAAAGCTTCAAGGTTGGGTTGAAGCTTTTAGCTAATTTTATGGATTAAATCTTGGTTGATTTATGAGTATGGATTTTCGTTTTGATTTCTCTGTTTTGAAATTGATTTTGCTGGTATTGTGTTTGGCTAACCATTACTTAACGTTAGTTGTTAATTGAAGAACCGATACGTAAAAATTGATAACGGAACTCCAAACAGGGAACTTATAAAT
This sequence comes from Erythroxylum guanchezii, assembly GCA_025629825.1. Classification (NCBI taxonomy): domain Eukaryota; kingdom Viridiplantae; phylum Streptophyta; class Magnoliopsida; order Malpighiales; family Erythroxylaceae; genus Erythroxylum; species Erythroxylum guanchezii. The sequence continues at coordinate 6,539 of JAOTAX010056079.1, read as the reverse complement.
TTCAGATTTAGATATAAACTGAATTTATGAGAAAAAACCAGGTTAGCAAAGAACTTAATAAGTTATGCTTGATTACTAGTTTACGATAGTAGACTAGGATTATTGCGTAATACTCCTTTGATACCTTGAAAAAGGATCTAATAAACTCTAGGCTCAACCTTCTATCAACCAAAATTCGCCTAATAAATTGATCCAGGTGAAGTCCATAGAAATCGCTAAAAGTGGAACCATCCTTGAAGCTTACCACATTCCATTCGGAGAAACCCCTACAGATATTCGCATTTTTGATTAGCATTGATTTTGTTATTTTTGATAGTTAATTTTCTTAATTTAATTCCCCAATTCTTACACAATTGCTTAGTCCAATTAATTGAGTGATCCAAGCCTAGTACTTACACAATTACTCCCTGTGAGACGATATTATACTATACTACTTGAGACCCGTGAACTTGCGGAATTACATCAGATTTAATCTATAAAAATTAGCTAAAAGCTTCATCCCAACCTTGAAGCTTTGGGGAAGCTACTCAATTATGATAAGACGAAAACCACATAAATCAGGATTAGCAAACAATATAGAAAGACACAGAAAACAGATATAAAAATAAATGAGTTTTGGAATCAATGGTTGCGTCCCTCACCGTTGGTGCATCTCCTAACTGCGTTGTTACTTTGGTGGTCACGCACTCTCCTTCTCTTGGTGTCTAGTCTCCAAGTGGTGGGTCTCCTGGTGAATGAGCCTCCCCTTCTGGTTTCTGCGTTATTCTCCTTGAGCTTGCATGTGTGTTGTCCTCCCTCTATTGCTTGCTGTTCACGCACCCCTATTTCCCAGCTCACATTCCTTTTTTGTTTTCACCTTAAACCACCAGCTCTTCAATCTGTTGTTGCCAACAAATGCCTCGATATGCTTAGTGGAAAGAGTTTTGGTGTAATCAAAAATGAAAATAGCGTGAGTGCTTGAGCTTTTTGAGTGGAGAGTCTTCTTTCTTTGGTCTGCCACGTTCTCCTCTTACTCTCCCACTTGTGTTTTGTTTCTTCTTTTTTATTCAATCTCCCCCAAGTAGCGTGATTTTCGTTTTGTCCTCTTCTTTGCTGCATGCGTGGTTCAGCGTGAAGTTTGGTGTCTCCTCCTAAAGTTGCGTGATTTTCTTCCTTTTGTGGGTCTGTGTGTGGTCCCTTTTAGCATTATTTTTATGGTGGAGCTTCCTTGATGGGTCTCCCTTGCATGCTCTTTGGTTTTTGGCTGCCTCCACATCTTTTTTCCTTAATTCACCAGCTGTCTTCGTTCATTTGTGGTCAGCGTCATTTTCTTGGAGGGTCAGCGTGATGTTTTTTTTCCTTCTTTTGTGGTCTGCTGCGTCAAGTCTCCTTGGCTGTGTGGGTTGTTTTCTTTTAGTGTAGTGCGCGTATTCTCTGCTGGAGCTGTTCCTTATTCACGCCTGATGCTCACGTTGTTTTCTTTTAAACCACAATTTGTCTTCAACGTCCTCCATTCTAGCGTAAATTTCGTTTTTTTCTATGTGCAGGCATGGTTGTTTTACTGTGATGTCCCTCTGGTCCCTCAAGCTATGTTTTGCCTCAGACAGTTGTGGTCCTTTACAACTAAAATCAAGTGCATTTCCTACGAATTAAACATGAACAATTATAAATGCAAATTCAGGTAAACTAAACAATTTAACAGGAAATATATATATATATAACCCAATGATCGTATGCAAAAACTAAGGGAAAATGCCACTCATTTCAATGATAAAAATGCCTACAACATCAACTAAGATTCCGATCAGAGGCAAAGGTAAAATTCCAATTACCTTGAAAGATGTAGAAAAATGCATATATTACTGATATCTATTATGTGCCTACATTGAAAAGCAACATCATCAGCCTCGGTCAACTCTTAGAAAAGAAATACATTATATTATTAAAAAATGGATATCTCACCATCTGGAATCAGAAGGGAGAATTAATAGTAAGACTAAAGATGACGAAGAATTGTCTTTTCACACTTAAGGTACAAAATGAGCTGATAAATTGCATGAAGTCAGTCATTGAAGATGAATCCTGGTTGTGGCATTTGAGGTTCGGTCATCTCAATTTTATCAGACTAAAATTATTGTCACAGTGAAAGATGGTGAACGGATTACTAGAAGTTGATCAACTAAAGCTATTGTGTGAAGCCTGCATCAAAAGAAAGCAACACAGACAACAGTTTGAAACTGGAAAATCATGGAGAGTCAGAAAGCCGCTAGAGATTGTCCACACAGATATTGCTGGTCCATTTGATGTGCCATCAGCTAGAGGAAATAGGTACTATTTAACTTTTATTGATGATTTTAGTAGAAAATGTTGGGTGTATATTTTGAAAGAAAAATCAGAGGCTCTTAATAAGTTCAAAGAGTTCAAAGCGATGGTCGAAAAACAAAATGGACAGTATCTGAAGATACTCAGATCTGATAGAGGAGGCGAGTACACCTCAAAGTTGTTTAAGAGTTTCTGTAGAGATCATGGAGTCATTCATCAGCTGACAACAAGATATACACCTCAACAAAATGGCATGGTAGAAAGAAAGAACCGCTTAATTCTTGATATGGCGAGGAGCATGTTGAAGGAAAAGCACCTACCAAAGAATTTGTGGGCTGAAGTCGTGGTATGTGCAGTCTATTTGTTGAATCGGTGTCCAACAAAAAGCGTTAAATTTATGACACCTAATGAAGTGTGGAATGGAAGCAAACCAGGTGTTGGACATCTCAGGATTTTTGGGAGCATTGCATATGCTCATATTTTTGACCAAAAAAGAAAGAAGTTGGATGATGAAGGGGGGAAATGCATTTTCATTGGCTACGATAATAGGAGTAAAGCATATAAATTGTACAACCCCTTAACCAAGAAGGTGATCATCTTAAGAGATGTTGAGTTCGATGAAGCAGACTACTGGAGATGGAGCAAAGAGGAAAAGAACATTCAAGGAATGTTTTTTGATGATAAAGATTACGATGACCTAGATTTACAAGAACAACAAGATAATCATTCTCCTCCACAAAGTCCACCAACAACACCTGCATCAACATCGTCAACGCTAAATAGTAGCAGCAACAACAATTCAGGGGGAGCACCAATTAAAACAAGAAATCTAAGTGATCTTTATGATGCTACAGAACGAATAGATACATTTAACTATTTGTTGTTTTGTTTGATGGTTGTATGTGATCCGGTGACATACGAAGAAGCCGCTGGAGACAAAAAGTGGGAAAAAGCAATGAATGAAGAAATTGGTTCCATCCAAAGAAATGATACATGGGAATTGACCAACCTTCCAAAAGGACATAAAGCAATTGGAGTCAAGTGGGTGTATAAAACAAAGACCACGCAAGAAGGAAAGGTGGAAAAATATAAAGCAAGGTGGAATATGGACTCTTTGTTCATTGTATTGCAATTAACAGATATAGCTCTTTATCCCCTAAAGCGCTTCCCTGAGTTAGCAACTGAAAAGGACAGTAATGACGATACTGCTCTACGGATTTTAGCTAGAAAGCCTCATGCTTTTCCAAGTGGAAGTGAACTGGGATGCTTCCAACGTTTGCTGTATCATTGTAGGTTTTCCAATCCTTCACATCCTTCAACAATATGGCTACAGATGTGTCTACCTGCATATACCAAATGTATATATCATATTATCATCTTCATTTCTTTATTTCTCCTGGTGTTTTCAGGTATTTGTTTGAATGAAAATAGTGTCACTCAAAGTGCAGAACCAAAATTTCCTGAAGGGAAACAAAGTGCCAACCTATCGAAGTCCAAGATGTTTGGATATTTCCAGCACGTATATGACACAAAGCTGATGCATATGCAAACTCGAGAAATTGTGAAAATCTTGTGTAACAATGCTGTGAATTCAAGCAAGTTAGATGCAGAACATATGCTAGGAGCTCCAATGCACACTACTGCCACGATGGGAATTCATGAGCTGGTTGAGGACATTATCAAGGCTTACCCTTTCTCGGTTTGGTTTAGAAGCAGTGAAGAGATGCGCAATGTATTTCATCAAGCAGTTCTAAATCACAAAGAAAATGTATTCAATCTCTTATACCATATGAGTTTGCAAAAGCATTATAGCACAGAAACAAAAGATGCATATGGAAACAACATCTTACACTTGGCAGGGTTGTTAGGGTCAACCGATCAGATTTGTGGTCTGGCATTGCAGATGCAACGGGAATTACAATGGTTCGAGGTGATTATCTATACAGATACAACCATATCATTTTGAATTGAAGGTTTCAATGCATTCTGCGATTGTTTTACTAGCCATTCCCTTGTCTATCAGCAATCAAAACCAATCAGCATGATCAAGATATTAACTAGCATGGAATTCTATATTGATTCTCTGCTTGCTATTGAATGTTTGCGTGCAGGAAGTGGAAAAACTTGCGAAACCATCATTCAAACAAGAGTTAGACACTAAAAAAAACGAAGGGGAAAGAAGATAAAAACTCAAAAAAAGTTCCAGGAGAGGTGTTCTTTGACAATTATGAAGGAGAAAAGGAAAAACGTAAAGGAAAATCTCCAAAGGAGGTGTTTTCAGAGAATCATAAGAACTTAGCCAAAAACGGTGGGCAATGGATGAAAGACACAGCCACGTCATGCACTGTTGTAGCCACCCTAGTAATTGGAGCTATTTTCTCTGGTGCTTCATCACCTCCAGGTGGTATTGATTCTAATGGCATCCCAGTTTTCATGAACCACACAGCTTTCATGATTTACGAAGCATCAGATGCATTAGCCATGTTTGCTTCTGCTACTTCTGTGCTAACGTTTTTGGGGATACTAACAAATCGTTATGCAGAAAAAGATTTCCTCAGGGCCTTGCCAATGAGGTTGTGCATTGGCCTCGTTTCTCTTTTCTTCGTTATACTGTTCATGCTGGCAGCTTTTGGATCATCACTGTACCTAATTCTTGTGCATCGAGTGAAATGGGTGGCAATTCCAATTGTCCTGCTATCTTGTATCCCCATAACTTTCTTCGAAGTGATGCAATTTCCTCTGCTTGTTGAAGTAGCCTGGTCCACATTTGGCCCCAGTAGATTTGGTCCTAAAGGCAAAAAAATCATATGCTAGTTTCATTCTGATCTTTGTTTCGCAACTTCAATGAAAAGGAATTTTAATTATAGTAGAAACTAAATCTAAGTTAAAACCAGTTCATGACTCAACTTCTACCATCATATTGTAAAATGACAATAAAACAAAAACTTCCTATATAAGGTAGTATAACTGTCTACAAGATAGACAACAACAAAAACCAACTATATGTTGTTTTTTGACTTTGATGGCATGGTATTTTTTTGACTTTGGTGGATTGGTGGCTCAATTTCTATCCCATATTGGGAATAAATGAGAATGGGAGGAGTTTGCTAAGTTATAAAAGAACTCCTCCCCCTCTTATTCTCATCCATCCCAAAAATTTGATATATACTCAAAATTTGTACACATATCAAATTTAGTATTCTCTTCTTAATAAGAGCAGGCTGTCTTAAGTGGTGCTCAGAGATTTGTCGGGTATATTTGTAGTGTTGTGTTCAATTATTTGGTTGTATTTTTCTATTCGTGTGTATACACGAGTTAGGTTGTGATAAATACACCGTACATGTAATTTCTATCTAGGAAGTCAGGTTTTAAGTGGGACCGTTTGTGACCCCTTCGCCCTTTCTTGGGATTTTACGTGTAATGGTACTAATACTATCTTAGGAGTCCGTTTGAGGGGTCTTTCTTGGGTATTACCGAATCGGTTCACTTCACTAGTTGTTTACCTCAGAGGAAAAAATTATCTGATTTTCCCAACAAGTGGTATCAGAGCCGAAGGTTCATCCTTGGCTTTTTTGTAATATTTGTAATATTGAATATTATTATTTTTTTAATACAAGGGAGAGCTAAAAATAGCTAATCTAACACACACAACGTGCGACAGTACTCGACGCCTTGGCAGTCCCTGTGGAGGAGATTCCGGAGGGTCGGAGGGGGTTCCTAAAAGATACGGAGGCCTGGGCTACCCTGGACAACAACAGCGGCTAGATGATCCGCACACCGGTTGCCTTCTCTGTGGATATGCTCGAGGCGCACGTCCCAATCACGGTGGAGAAAGTCCCGGGTACATGCCAATAACAAAGGATTGATATTAGTCACAGGAAATGGAGCCAAAAGCAGTTGAGTTTGTAATGACATCTGTAAATTCACTAGCAACTAGGGACACAACAAATATGACACAAGCGGCATCGACTTCCTAGTCCACATAGCAGAGGATTTCAATGTCAAGTATGAAGTTGGCGGTGGAAATATTTAACGGTACTGGTCATTTTGACATGTGGCAAGGCGAGGTTTTGGATTCCCTTTTCCAACGGGGCCTTAACATAACTATTGAAGAAAAGAAACCAGAATATGTAGAAGATAAGGATTGGAGTATCATAAATTGGTTGGCATGCGGAACAATTCGATCATGTCTATCTAGAGAGCAGAAGTATACTTTCAAGAACGAGACTTCTGCACAC
>JAOTAX010056062.1:0-10135 GCA_025629825.1 Erythroxylum guanchezii | reverse complement strand
TGAGAGAAATTAAAGGGTAATTTTGGAAGTAAAATTATAAATATGCATAAAAAGTCACAAACGACACTTATTTTGAACAATTAAAATCCTTCTAAAACAACACTTATTATGAATCAGAGGGAGTAATACTTTATAATTAATAATAACATTAAAAAATTAATAATATTTTACAATGAATAAAACTGTAATTAATAATCAAATAATAATTATTCAATAATATTTATTAAATATATTTGTCTGAGGTGTTAATTAATGACTTACCGTTCAGTCACTTAATTGATTAATTAATGACTTACCGTTTAGTCACTTAACTAATGAATTTTAAATTAATTTATTATATTCATATATGTTCTCCCATTTATCTGATTTAGATAGAGCATCACAAATAAATAAATGTTTTTGCTAACAGTTTCCAAATATTTACCTTCTTAATTAGTTATGTGATCCACGTATTTGGTTAAGCTAAATATGCTCTTTGGTCTTCTTTTATTCTTTTGTGCGAAGAGTGTGCATTTGATGAAGTTACCATTTGCAAATATAAAATAGCATATTTTTATAATTTGATGAAGTTACAATTTGCAAATATAAAATAACATATTTTTAAAACTAATTGATGATCTCCGCAGTGTTTTCAAAGAAAGATTAAAGTTTAGAAAAAAATTGAGTTTGTTGTATATATTTAATAAGGTTTTATTTATGTAAAAATAATTAAATTTTGAAAACATTAAAGTTTAGAAAAAAATTGAGTTTGTTGTATATATTTAATAAGGTTTTATTTATGTAAAAATAATTAAATCGTATGTAATATTAAGATTACTGGTAAAATCAAAATAACTTTATCAAGTTTAAAATGTATGTTCAAAATTTCACATGATGCTGTATTTACAGGAATCTACTTTACAAACATCTGATAAAAGTGAAATGCAAGACAAAACAAGGCATGCAACTACTGGATGGCCTCCTCTCTGTCACAATCATGCATACAGATGATTAGCTCTCTGTCACGATCGTACTTATGCACGATCGTGCAACTACTAGATTTTACTTTTTTGTCACCCTCATGAGTGACAAGCGGAACTCGCCAGGGTTAAGTTAAACACGAGATTTTTAAGTGGTTTAATCCTCCCCTTTGCCATATAATAGCATGATCACGAGTGTGACTTAACATGTCACACTCGTGAGCAAATATTTAATAATTAAATAATAATTTTTATAATTAATAATAACATGCAAATAATCAAATAATAATTAATTAATAATATTTAATAAGTAATAATAACATGCCCGATTATGACTCATATATAGTTAATAATAATAATAATAAATAATTACATAATTAACAATTAATTAATAATAAGAATTAATAAAAATATGTAATAATTTATAATTACTAATAACATAAATAAAATAATTAATAATGAATAATATCATAATTAATAATCAAATAATAATTAATCAATAATAATAATTAAATGGTTCTCTTTTCCATATTTGAGCAAAGATTTAATAATTAAATAATAATATTTTATAATTAATAATAACATGCATAATAATCAAATAATATTTAATAAATAATAATATCATGCACGATTGTGACTAATATATAGTTAATAATAATAATAATAATAATAATAATAACATAATTAACAATTAATTAATAAAAACATGTAATAATTTATAATTAATAATAGCATAAATAAAAATAATTAGTAACATTTAATAATGAATAATCTCATAATTAATAATCAAATAATAATTAATGAATAATACTTATTAAATGATAATTAAACAGCAGTGCACCATCATGCTTGTGCACAATCGTGCAACCATCGGATGGTCTCCTCTCTATTACGATCGTGTAACTGCAAATGATTAGCTCTCTATCGTGCAACTACCAGACTTCACCTTTTTATCACCCTCGTGCTATTATTAATTAATTATTGATTTAATTTAATTAATAACAGTTTAATTAATTGATTAAATTATAATTAATATTAACTAAGTACTTTAGTCTTAATTAATTAAAATATAACTAAGTAATTGATTAATTAAAATATAATTAATTAATTGATTAATTAATTAGAATATAATTATAATTAACACATATTTAAAATTTTATTAATTATTAATTATTATTAAGCTAATCGTCTCTTCGTAAGGTCATAGGCATGACTTAAGTTTCACGCATGTGACACATATATATTTTTTATTTTTAATTAAACATACTTAATTAATTGATTAAATATAATATAATATCATTAATTAATTCAAATATAAGGTGACAGGCATGACTTAAGTGTCATGCTTATAACACATATATTTTTTCATTTTTAATTAAATATAATTAATTAATTGATTAAATGAAATATAATTAATTGATTAATCAATAAAAATATAATTAACCCTTATATAAAATATGATTAATTAATTAATTGATTAAAATATAATTAATGCTTTTGACCCTTAATATATAACACTTAATTAACTTAATAATAATAAATAATAAATAATATCATTTAATTTTATTTTAATCAATCAATTGATTAAATTTTAATTAATCAACACACACATACGCGCGCGCATACACACACACACATATATATATATATATATCACTTTATTATTAATTATTAATTATTATTTAGTCAATTAATTTAGAGTTGCATGCATGGACAAATAAGGGTAATGTGAAAAAGTTTACGTAAAAAAGTGTCACATTGAAAAGTTCTTGAACGAACAAATTATAATTACGTTTAAAAGTTGGTGTTAAAAACTATGTTCTGATTATTATTATTATTTTTGTAACTTATTTGTCTAAAATACCTAGAATATTTGATAATACTGTAGATGAGTCACGATTGTCACTATGACATAAATGTATAGTAGACAAATCCCAACCGTTCATGAAAGGAACAGGGCATAGAATTGCATGGTCGTCCATCCCATTCGTACTTAATATATATATACTTAATAATAAATTATACATCCTTAATAAATTATTTAATAAATGAATAATAATTTCAAAAACTATAAATTTTTTAAATACATTAAAGTACCAAAATTTTGTGCATTGAGTTGGAGATATTTTCTATTTTTGGAGCTACAAAGGGTTGTAATGCAGATGTAGTATCCTACCGTGACCATGCCTGTATGTTTACTTCTTTCTACTTAATGTAATGCATCCAACACGTGCTTGTTGGATGCATTAAGAGTTGTTGGTATACAAGTGCAAATTTTGGGTTGATAGACGACCAAATTTAAACTCTTTACTGTTTTCCTTTAATATGAGATATCTGGTATGTTTTTGCCAATGTTGGCTATCCTTCTTTATGTCCATCAAGCTCTCATGTTTAATAAATAACGAGTAGTGACTTTCTGTTGATTGCTTAAGCCGTTATCGTAAAACAATGGTGATACAATAAGTAAACCATCGATCTTCTTTCACCTGAAGCTTTAAGTTCACCGTATCATCGACACTACCAGTTGAATTATCAATATTTTAATAAAAAGAGAGATAAAGAAGACTTATGAGGTGGATAAGCTCTGAATAGGAAGATGTAATAGTTACTGAGGAGATTTTAGAGAGATGGAGAAAGAATGCATTTATTGTCTTAGTAAGTGGGGTTCATTATTGGTTTAAAAAAACAGAAAATGCAATACTATCGAACTCCCTTATTCCTGTTAGTAGTTTTATTAAGAGGGAGGAAGATAGACTGACGTCGAAAAGTTTTGAGGTCTTGAAAATTTGAGCCATGTGTCTGTGTCTTCTAACTGCTATCGAAGTCACTGTGTCATTATTATTTTATTTCATTTATGAAGGTGGCAATTATTTCATTTCATTAACTCCCTTAAATGAATGAAGACATCGAGGTGTTATGTGATCATTATTTCATTTCATCTGGGCAGGTGAAAATTATTTCATTTCATTAACTCCCTTGAATGAATGAAGGCATCGAGGTATTTGGTGTAGTCGTCCAAATAAAAGAAAGAGTACATTTATGCTCCACTTAAAATCAATATCTGGTCACTTAAAAGATCTCACGTTTAATAAAGAGCTATCAGTAAAATTCCAGTCATTGGTTCTTTTTTAATGCCATTAATTGTCTTACTAAGTGAGGTTCATTATTTGCCAAACTGGTGCAGCTCTGTCATCTAATCTGGGAAGGTGGTAGTTATTTCATTTCATTAAGTCCCTTAAAAGAGTATGTAAGATGTGTATTACAAGACATGGCAATTGCAACTGAAAAATGGAACTTAGAAAGTACAACAAATATGTTATTATACAGTTTGAAACTATTCTTTTCCTCTTTAGTTATAACAAAGATCGGTATCACTGAGACAAAAACATAAGAATTTGGATTAGTTCGGACTCTTAAGACCTTTCATTATCATTCATCCCAGTATTCAGAACAAATTACAAGAGGAGAATAGTAAGAGAGCAATATATGAGCTTCTCTTTGTGTCTATGTATATTCTAAGGGCTTTTTTGAATTGAAACAAAGAGACAGATGAAGGGAGAAGAACTACTCGTGTCTTTTACAGTGGTGTTGGCCATCATTGCAATCTTACCACACTTTAGTCCAGTGTTTCCAAAAGTCATTTGGCAAGTAAAGATGAACGCAAACTTGATTCAAGAACCCGGTAGGGGTGATGACACCACTCTCATCACTGAATACTTCATGTGGGGAAGACAGATACACACATAAGAAGGAGATCACAAGAAAGGGAAAATAGATGCATGTTTTAATAGAAGTGTAAACATAAGATCACTTATAACAACCTTTTTAATTGACATATTTCCTGTTCTGCCAAAGGATACTTGAAGATAGCATCTCAAAGCTGGAAAAAGTAACAAAGCAAAAGATAAAGAGTAACAGCTTTTTCAATACTTACTATAATAATACCCCTCAGCATCACCCAGGAGGATGGGAAGGCTTTTTTATGTTTTAATTATCCAGACTTGAAAAGGGAGTAGCCATGAGGAAAAATAGGTCGATATTATATGAGGAATCACGCTTAGTTCCTTTAACTATTTTAGTGATAGATTTTTAAATAGATTAGTTTAAAGAACGAAACTAGAAGAACTAAACCAAAAATGGCAATAAGCATCCAAATATATCAATTTGGTTTTGAAATATACACTCCAAAAAAAATCATAATATCTTAGATATGTGATCATTCATCCATTTTTCCCTAACAATATGCTTAAAAAAAAAGTTAAAGTATATGCTAAAACATGTTTTAATCTTGTTTACATACAAAAACAAATATGATTCGTAATCATAAAATAAATCACACTATAAATTTTTTATTGACTGATTTTAGTTGTCAGTATTTGAATTAACTACAAGTACACAATGTAGTTGTAGCTAGCACAGGTAAGCACGAGTCGATCTCACGAAGACAGTGGTTACTAGTATTTACCTTTCACTTATTATCTAGCCTACGAATTGGATAATGTTTTTTAATAAGGAAAATAAACCTTAAATAGATAAAATAAAATAGGAAACAACAATGAATGAAGAACACAGGAAATCACTTAGAAAACTCAATATCAAAGATTAGTGTTTACGTGATGAATCCCCCCTAAAACCACTAAATAACTAAGCATTTATCATGCAATTATTTTATTAAATATTGGATTATAGAAATTCTTATCTTATGTTAGTAACTCTGTCGAGACTACTGATTGACCTAATACATGACAGTCAATATTAAATATCGTAAGTGCACGTCATAGTTGTAGCTAATACTAGTAAATATGAGTCGATCCTACAAGGATAGTAAATACTAGTAATTACTGTTGTTCTATTATCTAACATATGGATAATTGGTTATTTTAATTAAGAAAACTAAATTTTAACAATTAAAGTAAACAAGTTGTGCAACTAAAGCAAAGAATTGGTGACACTATGTTAATTATCAAAATCAAATAATTAGTGTCTAGGCATTGAATCCCCCTAAACCCTTAACCGATTGATTATTTATCATCTAATTGTATTGTTGATTTGTTGGACCGTGGAGATTCCTAAGATATGTCAGTAGCTGACCTTGAGTCTACTAAAAACTAATCCTAAGGTCTCTTACCGAATTACTTAGGTTAAAACTTATAGGACTGCTTTACTATATTATGAATCCTTTTATTAAGTTTGACCCTAATTTAGAAGATTTATGTTGTCCTATCTCTAGGATTGCAATCAACTCTTTCCTATTATCGTGGATCTATTTAAACCAAGGATTTCTCAATCTCTATGTTTAAAATCATATAGAAGTCTAAGAAATCAGATTAATAGACAATCATAAAACAACTAATTGGATCAAAACAATCAATCAATTCAATTGCAATAACAAAATCATCTAGCCTAAATAATAACAAAAAAATTAGTTATACATCGACAAACACGAAATCATATCCATACATATAGAAAATAGAATAGAAAACATCATAATCATAGTTCTAAATCTCATTGTATGTTCTCTATCTTGTATTATGACAATATAGACATCCGATCTTGCGCTTTGACAAATTTATTTGTAAGAATCCCGCATCTTCCACTCCTCAAGCTCCAAATCACCGCTGGGTGTCTCGGATCGATGTCAATCACTCTCTTTAGTTGATTACCTCTAAAACGTTGAATTTATATGAAAACTTAGAATTTTGGGTTATGCACGGTCGTGTGCATGACTGTGCACATAAATGTGCATAATGGTAAAACGCTGGATATCGCAAAAGTGCAAGGGCGTGTAAAATTGCACGATCGTACATTTATTCTAAAATGTTGTTTTTCCTGTTTTAGCCACGTTTTTGCCTGAATACCACTCCTTTACATCTATGAAGGCAATTATCACTTATAAACACACTTGAAGTGTAGCACCTCACTCCTGCAAGACCCGAACCTGACATCGATGGGTGATGTCCGAGTCCGTGCCCCACGAGGGTGGCGTGCTAAAGCACTCAATCATCTAGAAATCGATATAATAATTTTTTTGATACCACAAACACAATATGTGGAAATCGATAATCAAATTGGGCCCACATTCATTTATAAACATTTTCAATTAACACAATTCCATCAACCAAGTTTTGAATAGCCATTAGGGCCCTTTCTCAATCACAAAACACTTTAGTCATAATGTCCTTATATTACAACATAAATCAATTGAACAATAGTTCCAAAGTATACAATTTTATACAAAAATAGGAAAACACAAATGCAGACGTGAACTGGTCCCGACCTCTATCCTTCTTTGTATGTTGTAGGTATACTCCCGTTGGCCTAACGGTATATTCTTCTGATCCTGAAAAATAATTGCAAATTTTGGGTGAGTTTTGCGAACTTAATGAGTGACCATCATCGATGGCTCACCCAGTCACATAACACATCACTCCACATTTCACATTCACTTTCACACTTCATATTCAACACAGTTAATCATTCACACTATTTCACATTCACATTCAATTCATTCATATTATGCATATGCAATGGACATGAGACTCACTTTCCATTTGTTACGTTGTTGTGACCGAGTGCCTGAACTATCCCATATAAGGCTCATTGATAACTGTCCCATATAGGGCTCATTAACCGTTAAACGCGTCTTAGGGGTAGGAGAGCCCTCTAGGTATGTACTACTTCCCTTCGAACTCGAGGCTTTTTTTCACTTGTTGAGCTTTAAGCTCTGATCGGTGGCTACTCTGGTTACAATTCCCATTATGTTTCATGCATTCATGAAATGAAATGCATCACTCATATTTGCATGCTCTTATTCAATCATATTCACTTATCATCGTATTGTAGTCCGGCATTCAAAATATAGTTGAGAAATCACACTTTCACTTGCATGCAAATGCACATTTAGAAAGCATTTAGCAATCACTTCAGTACACTTAGTTCATCCAATTCACATTCAAATAGCACTTCAATATCCAAGTCAAAACATCACAATCAGCGGACCTCCTGTCTGGAAACCAATCACATTACAAAATCATTTAGCAGTCAAATAATACAAAAATTTAAATAACAGACAATGAAGTGAGACCATCTCAGTCTACCCACAGTACGCTCCAAAATACCATTTGCTTTCAAATTCTGGGAGCGCCTGAAGGCAGACGTTCTATCCTGTATCACTATTTTGCAAAACACATACTACACTCACATCAATAATTGCACACATATAAGCATTTATTTATGCCCAAATGTATAAATGGACAATGTACAATGCATGCTCAATGACAAACCCGGGTGCTGTAATAGACTTCACATCTTATGCTCATTCTCATTTCATAACTTAATCACTCATCAATTCTTTAAATCACAACCAGTCACAAATCTTTAATCGCTCTTTCACCTCATTACACATTTTCTTTGATCTTTCACTCCAAACTGGTTTAACACAATCCCATAATATTTCAGTCATTAATTCAAAGAAAATCACCATGTACGGCACACTTATATCTCCTTACTCATTTTCCAGCAAATTAGAATATCACTGTTCTTAACCATTTAACAATGAGCTAACGTGATGCATGCTTCATTTCATGCAAAAACTACATAAGCATAACAAGCTTACTTCTTTGAAGCTCCAATCTCTGTAAGATCACGTAACCCTAATCCCTCATGCATGCACGTACCTCAACTTGAAAATTGACAAGGAGGTTCGATCTTTCTTGGAATAGAAGAAAGAAATATCCAAGTGAGTGGGAACAAACAGAGAAAAGCAAGATTTAACTTTGGTGAATATTTTAAGAAAAGCTCTAGGTTAGAGGAGCTTTAAAGAAAGAAGTTTCGAGAAAGGATAAAGACAAGGACAACAACTTGTCTTTTAAGGCAATAAAAAATTTATCCACTCATCCATTTCTCTTTACTAGAACTCTCTTAAGTATAATTTATGCTTAAGTTTCTCACTTAATAAAACCACTGAATTCATAATTCACAACCCCTTACTCACTTTCAGATATTTCCCATTCATTTCGGGTCAACATTACATATTCTCTTTTGACCCCGACACTGAAGTCACTTTGCAACACTTTCTTCTAAAAACATATTCCTTTATGTCCTATGTCTCTAATTGCACCAAGTCATTCAGTTTGGTTCTGTCCTCAATCATATTGAACCTTTTCCTCTCTCTAAAGATGTCAGATTAAGACCACATTAGGACGATTTCAAAGAGGACTTTAATATCTACATCTTTCATGAAGATGTCGAAGACAAATTTTATCGCCTGAAGGGTCAAAGATGGACCAGACAATAGCATCAGACGAACAGTGTACAGAAGAAACAGAAGGTCACTTAAGCAGAAAGCAGACGAAGTGACTCTTAAGGCGAAGTGGAAAGCAGACGAAGCAAAGAAAATGAAACAAAGTAGACAATTCAATGCGATCGAAGCAAAGCAGACGAAGCAGACGAAACAAGGCAGACAAATTCAATAAGCAGACGAATGCCAAAGTAGACGAAATGAAAAGGGCAGACGAAACAAAACGAACAATAGCATGAGACAGACGAATGCAATAAGCGGATGAATGCCAATGCAGACGAAGCGAAAAGGGCAGACGAAACAAAGGTCTTAAGACGAATGACGCCATCACAGACAATATGACGTCATTACAGACGAAGCAGAAGTCTTAAGACGAAGCGAAAGTCTTTACAGACAAAGTAAGAGTCTTAAGACGGATGACATCATCATGGACGATATGACGTCATTACAGATGAAGCAGAAGTCTTAAGACGAAGCGAAAGTCTATGCAGATGAAGCAAGAGTCTTAAGATGAATGACGTCAGCACAGACGATATGACGTCATTACAGATGAAGCAGAAGTCTTAAGACGATACAAAGGAGACGAAGCAAAGTCTTAAGATGATACAAAGCAGAGGAAGCAAAGTCTTAAGATGAAGCTAAGTCTTGAGACGATAGTGAATGAGTAGATAATGGGGTCAACTTAAGACGATGCAAAGTCAACTTAAGACGATGCATCTCTTAAGACGAATGACATCATCACAAAAGAAGTGAAGTCATCACAGACGATACCTCTTTCAGATGATGCATCCTTACGGGCGATGCATCTCTTAAGACGAATGACGTCATCACAGATGAAGTGATTTCATCACAGACGAAACATCCTTACACTCTTAAG
>JAOTAX010056051.1:0-10136 GCA_025629825.1 Erythroxylum guanchezii | reverse complement strand
TTAGAATCATCTTAAGCATAAGCATTCAAATTGTATCATGTGTATTTCATATTTTTGTATTTTTGTATTTTTGTAATAAGCTTATATAAACTCTTTTAGAATTCATGTATGAAATATGATCGGTTTTAGCTTGTGACTCTATAAAGTTTAATTGTTTGATGTTCAATTATTGTGGGCTCGCTGCCATTATGGGGATGATGGGTTTCGTTTTGTCTCTGAATGTTGGGCTCCGAAAACAGAGCCCAACATTGTTTGGTATCAGAGCAAGAGTTGGGTTCCGGACTCAAGCAGGATCCAACAATTATAGCCCTGATCACATTACGAGCATTAAACCCTGAGCTCTTATTACAAGCCTTAGGTCCTGATTATGAGTTTTTCGCCCTAAATGTTTGCTTGTTGGTCATTTTGATCACAAATCCCATTATCTCATGATGAATGCCAAATGCAATTATATAAATTATCTCATATATCATTTTCTTCTATCAATAACAGATTGTCCAAAATTTACAATCAATTCAATTCAAATAAGCATTTCACAATTATTCATGTAGTCAACAATTAACAATAAAATAAAAAATACATCTATATACAGTCCTGAATATCAAACTCCTCGAAACAACAATGTCCGAAATTGTAACAATCATATAAGCAACAATTCAATAACTTACATTTAACCAAAAATAAATCAACCGGAATGAGAAACATCTAGGCTAACTCACAGAACACTCTAACGAGCTATTGCCTTAATGTCCTGACAATATCTTAGTATTGACAATCACTCTGAGAGCCTATTAGACATGCATATGAACGTCGGTCACTGATAACGAATAGAGATAATATGTATGCAATCCTTAAGTGCAATGTTTATATTCTTTTCTTCCTAATGTTCCTTTATGAACAAGTTGCCTTCTTTTAGTCATAACTCTCTCTAAAAAAATCCAAATACCATGATTTTTATGCCCCCTGAAACTAGACTTCGTTAGTCTTAATATCCAAAAATTACATGAACAGAATCTCCCCTTGGAACACAACCCCCATCCAAATTCTGTCTTGTTTCTGGTAAGAAACGGGCTTGCAACCAATGCTCAAATAACAATAAATCATTATCAAGACATCTTCTAGCCAAATTGTCTCATAGAAGCATTAATAAGACATCAATAATCATTTTTTTCATGTTTTATACTTTGACTAATTTGAGCTCTAAGGCCCTCAAAAATAAGAAAATAATATAAGGTTTCTACACAGGGGTCTGTCATAGATAGTATAAGGGAAACAAGCATAACTCAAGCTATAATCATTATTTTATCAAGCCCCGTTCGCAAAGGTCAACTAAGACCTATATCTAAAACTTTTTTTTGGGTAAATCAGAAAACTTTATACGAAAATGAATAGGTTATGTACACAACTAGAGATTACCCAGGATCTCTTGCCAACTGAGGTACTACGAAGGATAAAACCATAGGAACAACACAAAGCAGAAAAAACAATACCACACCCTCAAAACTGGCCTCTCAAGCAATCTAAGAAACAAAGTCCAATACCCTACTACATAAACTCCCCAGCACCCAGGAAAAGCCACTCAATGAACAACAATATACCACACTAATCAGCAAAACTATCCTACATACACAGCCCGCAAACCACAACAAAAGAAGCACACCCAACTCGCATGCCCCCTGAGGATTTCAACTTACCTTGGTGAGTTCTTTCCTTCTCCTCTTCTCTTCCCTTTTCCCTTCCCTTTCTCTCTTTTTTTTCTCCCTCTTCTAACCTCAAGACAGACCCTCACTCTCCCTTATGTTGCCTTTTACATCTATTTTCTCTAGAAAGTTAAAAAAAAATCAAACTAATCCATGTGTCACCATTTCATTGGTCTATATGACACCATTATATTGGTCCATGTATTATTCTTCTATTGGTCCATATGTTACTAACCTTAGGCTCCATATATCACTCATTTAAGCTCCATATGTCACTACTTGTAAGGCTACACATGCCACAAATTGTAGGGCTACATATGTCACCATTTGTAAAGCTGCACATGTCACCATTCGAAAGCTCCACATGTCACAAGTCTAGAGTGCCATTTGTCACAAATTTAAAGGGCCACTTGTCACAAATATAAAGTGTCACTTGTCACAAATATAAAGTACCACTTGTCTCCAATCTTACTAGGAATTCTACTAAGCCAATTTATACATTGACTCCGCAAACTTCCATCAATTTTTAATTTAATTATAATTCACTAAAATCATATCCAAACATCCCGAAATTTATCAATTAAGTGCACATAAAACATTTGTCACTTATTTCTCATATTTATAAATAATAATCTATGCATGTGTATGCTAATCTCATGCATGTACATATAATAACAAATTTCGTATCCTAATGCACCAAATTAATCATCTAGTGATATAACTTATTTTATTTAACGGAATATGCATGAGCTTAATTTTCTAAACCTTCTAACCCCCAACAATTTATGAGATAGGATATTATAGTTTCTCTGAAATAGGTATACCCTTCCTCACTCTCTTCTTAATCACCCTCTCCCATGACTTCATGGTGTGATTGAGTAGTTTAATACCTTTATAGTTGTTACAGCTTCGGATGTCCCATTTGCTTTTGTAGAGAGGAATTCATAATCTAAATCTCCACTCATTTGGAATTTTGGTAGACTTGAGGATCCCATTAAAAGGCTTGGCTAACCAAGTAATATCCTCTTCTTCTAGGCTCTTCTATAAGTCTATGAGTAACTCATCAAGTCCTATTGTCTTGCCACTCTTTATCTTCCTCCGCCGCCTGGTGATTTTTTTCCGGTCCGAAAATTTTCCCCGAAAAATTCCAGAAAAATCCCTAAAATGTAAAACACACAAAAAAAATCACTCTAATTAGTTTTTCAATCACAAATACCACAATTTCAACAACAAAATCACATTTAGGCACATATACCGAGAAATGTCATGAATGCATGTACAGTTATTTTCATGTGCAAATTTCACTATTCATGTGTAAAGGTATGCATGAATATTGCAAAACAATTCTAAACACTCTTAGCCCTTTCCAAAATACTATTCTTCCCTTCCCGTCGGGGGTGGGATGTTACACTAAGAGTGAAGAACATGTGATACATTTGAGAATGATTTTGCAAACTTTAAGGGAGCATCAATTGTATCCAAATTTTCTAAGTGTGGATTTTGTAGTCTTCTTTGGATACGTGGTATCTAAAGATGGCATCTGTTGGCCCCCAAAAATTTTTTTAGTTAGTTAAGCATGAATTAAATTTTTTTTGAGGTTTTGATTTAAATAATTTTGGAGTTATTAAAGTTTTGTCAAGTTAGTAGGATTTATTGCATGGCTTAACGGAATTAAAGTGTTAAGGTTATAAAAATGTTCAAGGTCATTTTTGGAAGATCACTTAAGGGTATAAGACCATAAGCTTATAAGGAAGGGCAAAATGGACACTTTAGACTCATTGAGGGCATAAAAGGAAGAATAAAAGAGTGTCTTGCATTTTAAGAAGAAGAAAAACATGAATTGAAGATAGAAAGAAGAGAAGGAGAGAAAATAAGAATGAAAGAGAAGAGAGTTTCGGTGGTTTGAGAGAAAAGAAGAGAATTGAGCTAGGGTTTCGATTTTCTTAGACTTCAAGAGAGATTTTGAGGTTATGCAAGAAGGGAAAAAGGTAGAGGAAGAGAAGAGCTTGCATTTGAGCCAAAGATCTCTTCATTTGGAAAAGAATCAAAGTAAGATGATTTTGAATCTTTTGGATTTTTTGAAGGATTTTAGTTCATGGAGTTTAGAAAATGCATGGGTTTAAGTACTTTAGAATCAATTTTAGTGATTTTGCATTGTGGGATTTTCAATTGGATTTCTATTGAATGGGGTTTTGCCATTGATAAAGGAAATCAGGAAAGGAAAGAGGAGCAAGAGGAGAGGCGTTTTCGAGCAAGTCTTTAAAAAAGGAAATTCAAGGTGGGTACATGATTATATTAGAGTAAATAAGCCACAAATGTCTTCTTTAAATCAAGGAAGTTTAATGATTTCAATTGAATCACAAACATTTATTGCTATTCGAATGATTTGAGAAAGTGCTACATGTTTGTTATATGATTTGTGTGATGATTTATAAAAAGACTTTGAAAGTGATTTTTTTGAAAAGATAACATGTTTATGAAATCATGTTTTTGGAAATGGTTTTCGAAATATCTCATGCTTATGAAAAATCAAGTTTCAGAAAAATGTCATTTTAGGCAAAAAGTTTACAAGTTATGAAATATGTGTTATGTGGGTTTGTGGTGGTCCCCTAAGTTAAGTCACGTGCACGTTGACCAAGTTAAAGGCTTTTCCTGCCTGCTCACTAGTGGCATGGAGCTGCTTCATGGACTCCTATAAGTTCACGGCTACGCAAAGCCATTATGTGGGATTGCGTTATTATGTTCTGTTCACGGCTACATAGGACCCTTGAGAAATGTGTAGTACGTTCTGTTTTGGATCTACCGAAACCATTTTGATGTGCTTATATGTTTATGTTATGTTAACAAGTTTGATGCATTCATGTTTTGTAATTTGTGGAATTTGGTTGAAAACTTAAAACCATATGTTTTATGAACTCAAAGAAAATTTTTCTATGACAAGTGAATGTTTTCAAAGGTTTTGTTTATTTTTCCGCTATAAAACTATTACCTACGAGCTTTCAAGCTCACCCCCCTTTTCGTCCCATCTTCATATGATAGCTAAGAGATCAAGTGATCAAGAGCATAAGAGAATTACTCCAAAGATGCTTATTTTTGCATTTTGAGTTGGTTTTGGGAAAGCACAATGTTTTAGTCACATTTCAAGTTTAATTATTCAATTATCTTTTGTAATTTGAGATTGTGAGACAATGATATATTATGGCTTGAAATGCCATTAAAGATTTGTAAAAATTTATTCTTTTAATGTTAATGAAATATGGATTATGTATGGATGATGTGAGTTGAAGTTAGATATACTTGAATAAGTTGTCAACTTGAGATGATTATCAGCTTGAGCAGATGGTTTTGAACATGAATAGTTGATATATATATATCAACTATTCATGTTCAAAACCATCTGCTCAAGCTGATAATCATCTCAAGTTGACAACTTATTCAAGTATATCTAACTTCAACTCACATCATCCATACATAATCCATATTTCATTAACATTAAAAGAATAAATTTTTACAAATCTTTAATGGCATTTCAAGCCATAATATATCATTGTCTCACAATCTCAAATTACAAAAGATAATTGAATAATTAAACTTGAAATGTGACTAAAACATTGTGCTTTCCCAAAACCAACTCAAAATGCAAAAATAAGCATCTTTGGAGTAATTCTCTTATGCTCTTGATCACTTGATCTCTTAGCTATCATATGAAGATGGGACGAAAAGGGGGGTGAGCTTGAAAGCTCGTAGGTAATAGTTTTATAGCGGAAAAATAAACAAAACCTTTGAAAACATTCACTTGTCATAGAAAAATTTTCTTTGAGTTCATAAAACATATGGTTTTAAGTTTTCAACCAAATTCCACAAATTACAAAACATGAATGCATCAAACTTGTTAACATAACATAAACATATAAGCACATCAAAATGGTTTCGGTAGATCCAAAACAGAACGTACTACACATTTCTCAAGGGTCCTATGTAGCCGTGAACAGAACATAATAACGCAATCCCACATAATGGCTTTGCGTAGCCGTGAACTTATAGGAGTCCATGAAGCAGCTCCATGCCACTAGTGAGCAGGCAGGAAAAGCCTTTAACTTGGTCAACGTGCACGTGACTTAACTTAGGGGACCACCACAAACCCACATAACACATATTTCATAACTTGTAAACTTTTTGCCTAAAATGACATTTTTCTGAAACTTGATTTTTCATAAGCATGAGATATTTCGAAAACCATTTCCAAAAACATGATTTCATAAACATGTTATCTTTTCAAAAAAATCACTTTCAAAGTCTTTTTATAAATCATCACACAAATCATATAACAAACATGTAGCACTTTCTCAAATCATTCGAATAGCAATAAATGTTTGTGATTCAATTGAAATCATTAAACTTCCTTGATTTAAAGAAGACATTTGTGGCTTATTTACTCTAATATAATCATGTACCCACCTTGAATTTCCTTTTTTAAAGACTTGCTCGAAAACGCCTCTCCTCTTGCTCCTCTTTCCTTTCCTGATTTCCTTTATCAATGGCAAAACCCCATTCAATAGAAATCCAATTGAAAATCCCACAATGCAAAATCACTAAAATTGATTCTAAAGTACTTAAACCCATGCATTTTCTAAACTCCATGAACTAAAATCCTTCAAAAAATCCAAAAGATTCAAAATCATCTTACTTTGATTCTTTTCCAAATGAAGAGATCTTTGGCTCAAATGCAAGCTCTTCTCTTCCTCTACCTTTTTCCCTTCTTGCATAACCTCAAAATCTCTCTTGAAGTCTAAGAAAATCGAAACCCTAGCTCAATTCTCTTCTTTTCTCTCAAACCACCGAAACTCTCTTCTCTTTCATTCTTATTTTCTCTCCTTCTCTTCTTTCTATCTTCAATTCATGTTTTTCTTCTTCTTAAAATGCAAGACACTCTTTTATTCTTCCTTTTATGCCCTCAATGAGTCTAAAGTGTCCATTTTGCCCTTCCTTATAAGCTTATGGTCTTATACCCTTAAGTGATCTTCCAAAAATGACCTTGAACATTTTTATAACCTTAACACTTTAATTCCGTTAAGCCATGCAATAAATCCTACTAACTTGACAAAACTTTAATAACTCCAAAATTATTTAAATCAAAACCTCAAAAAAAATTTAATTCATGCTTAACTAACTAAAAAAATTTTTGGGGGCCAACAGATGCCATCTTTAGATACCACGTATCCAAAGAAGACTACAAAATCCACACTTAGAAAATTTGGATACAATTGATGCTCCCTTAAAGTTTGCAAAATCATTCTCAAATGTATCACATGTTCTTCACTCTTAGTGTAACATCCCACCCCCGACGGGAAGGGAAGAATAGTATTTTGGAAAGGGCTAAGAGTGTTTAGAATTGTTTTGCAATATTCATGCATACCTTTACACATGAATAGTGAAATTTGCACATGAAAATAACTGTACATGCATTCATGACATTTCTCGGTATATGTGCCTAAATGTGATTTTGTTGTTGAAATTGTGGTATTTGTGATTGAAAAACTAATTAGAGTGATTTTTTTTGTGTGTTTTACATTTTAGGGATTTTTCTGGAATTTTTCGGGGAAAATTTTCGGACCGGAAAAAAATCACCAGGCGGCGGAGGAAGATAAAGAGTGGCAAGACAATAGGACTTGATGAGTTACTCATAGACTTATAGAAGAGCCTAGAAGAAGAGGATATTACTTGGTTAGCCAAGCCTTTTAATGGGATCCTCAAGTCTACCAAAATTCCAAATGAGTGGAGATTTAGATTATGAATTCCTCTCTACAAAAGCAAATGGGACATCCGAAGCTGTAACAACTATAAAGGTATTAAACTACTCAATCACACCATGAAGTCATGGGAGAGGGTGATTAAGAAGAGAGTGAGGAAGGGTATACCTATTTCAGAGAAACTATAATATCCTATCTCATAAATTGTTGGGGGTTAGAAGGTTTAGAAAATTAAGCTCATGCATATTCCGTTAAATAAAATAAGTTATATCACTAGATGATTAATTTGGTGCATTAGGATACGAAATTTGTTATTATATGTACATGCATGAGATTAGCATACACATGCATAGATTATTATTTATAAATATGAGAAATAAGTGACAAATGTTTTATGTGCACTTAATTGATAAATTTCGGGATGTTTGGATATGATTTTAGTGAATTATAATTAAATTAAAAATTGATGGAAGTTTGCGGAGTCAATGTATAAATTGGCTTAGTAGAATTCCTAGTAAGATTGGAGACAAGTGGTACTTTATATTTGTGACAAGTGACACTTTATATTTGTGACAAGTGGCCCTTTAAATTTGTGACAAATGGCACTCTAGACTTGTGACATGTGGAGCTTTCGAATGGTGACATGTGCAGCTTTACAAATGGTGACATATGTAGCCCTACAATTTGTGGCATGTGTAGCCTTACAAGTAGTGACATATGGAGCTTAAATGAGTGATATATGGAGCCTAAGGTTAGTAACATATGGACCAATAGAAGAATAATACATGGACCAATATAATGGTGTCATATAGACCAATGAAATGGTGACACATGGATTAGTTTGATTTTTTTTTAACTTTCTAGAGAAAATAGATGTAAAAGGCAACATAAGGGAGAGTGAGGGTCTGTCTTGAGGTTAGAAGAGGGAGAAAAAAAAGAGAGAAAGGGAAGGGAAAAGGGAAGAGAAGAGGAGAAGGAAAGAACTCACCAAGGTAAGTTGAAATCCTCAGGGGGCATGCGAGTTGGGTGTGCTTCTTTTGTTGTGGTTTGCGGGCTGTGTATGTAGGATAGTTTTGCTGATTAGTGTGGTATATTGTTGTTCATTGAGTGGCTTTTCCTGGGTGCTGGGGAGTTTATGTAGTAGGGTATTGGACTTTGTTTCTTAGATTGCTTGAGAGGCCAGTTTTGAGGGTGTGGTATTGTTTTTTCTGCTTTGTGTTGTTCCTATGGTTTTATCCTTCGTAGTACCTCAGTTGGCAAGAGATCCTGGGTAATCTCTAGTTGTGTACATAACCTATTCATTTTCGTATAAAGTTTTCTGATTTACCCAAAAAAAAGTTTTAGATATAGGTCTTAGTTGACCTTTGCGAACGGGGCTTGATAAAATAATGATTATAGCTTGAGTTATGCTTGTTTCCCTTATACTATCTATGACAGACCCCTGTGTAGAAACCTTATATTATTTTCTTATTTTTGAGGGCCTTAGAGCTCAAATTAGTCAAAGTATAAAACATGAAAAAAATGATTATTGATGTCTTATTAATGCTTCTATGAGACAATTTGGCTAGAAGATGTCTTGATAATGATTTATTGTTATTTGAGCATTGGTTGCAAGCCCGTTTCTTACCAGAAACAAGACAGAATTTGGATGGGGGTTGTGTTCCAAGGGGAGATTCTGTTCATGTAATTTTTGGATATTAAGACTAACGAAGTCTAGTTTCAGGGGGCATAAAAATCATGGTATTTGGATTTTTTTAGAGAGAGTTATGACTAAAAGAAGGCAACTTGTTCATAAAGGAACATTAGGAAGAAAAGAATATAAACATTGCACTTAAGGATTGCATACATATTATCTCTATTCGTTATCAGTGACCGACGTTCATATGCATGTCTAATAGGCTCTCAGAGTGATTGTCAATACTAAGATATTGTCAGGACATTAAGGCAATAGCTCGTTAGAGTGTTCTGTGAGTTAGCCTAGATGTTTCTCATTCCGGTTGATTTATTTTTGGTTAAATGTAAGTTATTGAATTGTTGCTTATATGATTGTTACAATTTCGGACATTGTTGTTTCGAGGAGTTTGATATTCAGGACTGTATATAGATGTATTTTTTATTTTATTGTTAATTGTTGACTACATGAATAATTGTGAAATGCTTATTTGAATTGAATTGATTGTAAATTTTGGACAATCTGTTATTGATAGAAGAAAATGATATATGAGATAATTTATATAATTGCATTTGGCATTCATCATGAGATAATGGGATTTGTGATCAAAATGACCAACAAGCAAACATTTAGGGCGAAAAACTCATAATCAGGACCTAAGGCTTGTAATAAGAGCTCAGGGTTTAATGCTCGTAATGTGATCAGGGCTATAATTGTTGGATCCTGCTTGAGTCCGGAACCCAACTCTTGCTCTGATACCAAACAATGTTGGGCTCTGTTTTCGGAGCCCAACATTCAGAGACAAAACGAAACCCATCATCCCCATAATGGCAGCGAGCCCACAATAATTGAACATCAAACAATTAAACTTTATAGAGTCACAAGCTAAAACCGATCATATTTCATACATGAATTCTAAAAGAGTTTATATAAGCTTATTACAAAAATACAAAAATACAAAAATATGAAATACACATGATACAATTTGAATGCTTATGCTTAAGATGATTCTAA
>JAOTAX010055956.1:0-10139 GCA_025629825.1 Erythroxylum guanchezii | reverse complement strand
TCATTAATACTAACATGCTAATTAATCCCAACACACAATAAATCTTGCAAGACCCCAAAAATATTTAATCATGCTTATTCAAATAAAAAAATTCAGGGGCCAACATTTGCCCCCCTTAAAGAATTTCGTCCTCGAAATTCTTACCTGATTCGTTGAAGAGGTCTGGATACTTCTCCTTCATGGCTTCCAAGGGCTCCCACGTAGCCTCTTCAACAGAATGATTTCTGCACAGAACTTTGACCAACTGAATTGTCTTGTTCCCGAGGACTTTTTCCTTGGTGTCCAAGATATACACTGGAATCTCCTCATAACTCAGATCATCACTCAACTGAACCTCAGTGGTCTGAATGATGTGGGATAGATCCAATTTATATCTCCTCATCATGGACACATGAAAAACGTCATGTATCTGTGACAATTCTGATGGCAGCGTCAACCTATAGGATAGCGGTCCGATCCTCTCTAAAATCTCATAGGGACCCACATATCTTGGCTTAACTTGCCCTTCTTGCCAAACCTCATGACTCCCTTCCAATGAGATGTCTTAAGGAATACCTTGTCACCGACTTCATACTCCATCTACTTCCGGTGTGCATCAGTATAACTCTTCATTCTATCCTGAGTTGCCTTAAGCCGTTGCTTAATCAAATTAACCTTGTCCACTGTCATCTGCAATAATTCTAGTCCGATGAGTTTCCTCTCTCCTTCTTCATCCCAACATATCGGAGTTCTACATCTCCTTCCATACAGTGCTTCATAAGGAGCCATCTGAATGCTTGAATGGTACGAATTATTGTAAGCAAATTCGACCAATGGAAAATGTTCATCCCAGGCTCCTCTAAAATCCATCACACATGCCCTGAGCATTCCCTCAAGTGTCAGAATGGTCCTCTCAGATTGACCGTCCGTCTGAGGGTGAAAAGCAGTGCTAAAACTTAGCTTGGTCCCCAAGGCCTCTTGTAGGCTTCCCCAAAATCTCGAAGTAAATCGAGGATCTCTGTCAGAAACTATGGAGTCCGGAATTTTATGCAGTCTCACTATCTCATCAATATACTTCTTTGCTAGCACATACAAAGAATCAATCTGTTTGATTGCCAGAAAATGAGTTGACTTCGTCAACCGATCTACAATAACCCATATAACATCATGCTTCCTACTGGTCTTGGGCAAACCCATCAGAAAATCCATAGTCACCCATTGCCACTTCCACTCAGGAATGGACAATGGCCTTAACATGCCCGAAGGTGCCTGATGTTCAGCCTTGACTTGCTGACATACTAGACACTTACTCACATATTCGGCTACATCTTTCTTCATGCCTTTCCACCAGAAATGTTCCTTCAGATCTCTGTACATTCTGGTGCTACCTGGATGCATGGCATAAGACGCATTGTGTGGCTAATCCAATATTTCATCCTTCACTTCTTTGACATTCGGAATGCAAAGTCTGTTTCCGACAACCATAAGTCCATCATCCCTCACTACCACTTCAGATTTCTTACCATTCTGAATTTCTTCTCGAAGCTTACTCAATTCTGCATCCTGTGCTTGTATCTTCTTAACTTTCTCCCTGAGTCTCGGTCTCACTCTGAAAGTAGCAACAACAAAATCAGGTTCTTCCTGTTTCAAACTTATTCTAAGCTTTGCCATTTCTTCCAATAATGACAAATACCCTGTTTGTACATGAGCCATAGAAGATTTCCTACTCAAGGCATCTACTAACACATTCGCCTTTCTTGGATGGTACTCAATTAACAGGTCATAATCCTTGAGCAACTCTAGCCACCTTCTTTGTCTCAGATTCAGTTCCTTTTGACTTAACAAATACTTGAGACTTTTATGATCTGTAAAAATTTTCGTCTACACCCCATACAAATAATGTCTCCAAATCTTCAGAGCAAAAATTACTGCTGCTAACTCCAGATCATGGGTCAGGTAATTCAATTCATAAGGTTTTAGCTGCCGCGAAGCATAAGCTATTACCTTGTCTCCTTGCATTAACACACAACCCAAACCCTTCCTTGAAGCATCACTATAAACTGTGTAACCCTCATCTCCAGTAGGTAAGATCAAAACTGGGGCACTTGTCAATCTGTGCTTAAACTCTTCAAAACTCTTCTGACATTCATCATTCCAGATAAACTTCTGATTCTTCCTCAATAGCTTAGTCATCGGAGCAGCTATCATCGAAAATCCTTCCACAAACCTCCTATAATACCCTGCCAATCCCAGAAAACTTCTCACTTCTACCACTGTCTTCGGTGCATGCCAATTCACCACTGCTTCAATTTTCCTTAGGTCCACATGTACCTCGTCTTTCGATATCACATGTCCAAGGAAATTCACTTCATGAAGCCAAAATTCACATTTGCTGAATTTGGCATAAAGTTCCTTCTTCCTCAGTGTTTGCAATACCATCCTGAGATGTTCCTTATGTTCTTCTTCACTCTTGGAATAGACCAAAATGTCATCTATAAATACTATGACAAACTGATCCAGATACTCCTTGAAGACCCTATTCATAAGATCCATGAATGCAGCCGGAGCATTGGTTAGTCCGAATGGCATGACTAGGAACTTGTAATACCCATAACGAGTCCTAAAGGCTGTCTTGCTTACATCAGACTCCTTGATTCTGAGCTGATGATAGCCTGACTTGAGATCAATCTTGGAAAAGACCCTTGCTCCCTGCAACTGGTCAAACAGATCATCAATTCGAGGCAAAGGGTACTTGTTTTTAACAGTCACCTTGTTGAGTCTACGGTAATCAATGCACATACGCCATGTCCCATCCTTCTTCTTAACAAATAGAACCAGCGCTCCCCATGGTGATGAACTCGACTGAATATACCCCTTCTCTAACAGTTCCTCCAACTGTTCCTTAAGCTCCCTCAGTTCAGATAGAGCCATTCTATACGGTGGTATAGAAATGGGTGTGGTTCCAGGAATCAAGTCAATGGCAAACTCGACTTCCCTCACCGGCGGCAACCCAGGTAAGTCCTCTGGAAACACATCTGGAAACTCCCTCACGATCGAAAAATCTTCTAATTTCCCTTCATTCACATCCGTGTCCACGACGTGTGCCAAGAAGGCTTCACACCCTTTTCTCATCATCCGTTCGGCGAGCAAAGCCGAAACAATTCTGAGTGATGGGGTTCTTCTATCTCCTCGAAAAGTCACCTTCTCACTGTTGCCAAAGTCAAACTCTACCTCTTTGAGGCTACAATCTAATTTTGCATAATATTTTTCCATAACATCCATACCCAGTATAACATCTAGACCCTTCAGCTCTAGAGGCAATAGGTCTACTACCAATCTAGCATCCTCAATAATCAGTTTACAGTCTCTATATACTTGACTTATTATCACTGTCCACCCTAAAGGAGTGCTAACAATCAAGGGATCATCCAATGACACCAAATTCACATCATGCAAAACCATGCTAGTAGAAACAAAGGAATGGGTGGAGCCAAAATCAATCAAGACATATACTGCATAATTGAATAAGTGAGCCATACCCGTGACCACTTCTGGTGTAGCTGCAGCTTCCTCCTTTGCCATGGCAAATACCCTGGCTTGTGCCTGACCCCTTGGCCTTCCAGGAGGAACAACCTTCCTTACAGCTCCAGAACTGCCCACCTCAGTGGCTGGCCTGATCCCTACTGTTTTTGCTCTTCTTGGGGCTTGCGACTGTGACCCCTCTTGCCTTGTTGCCTAGGGATAGTCCCTGATCATATGCCCCTTATGCCCCCATCGGAAGCACGCTCCAAGTAACTTGAAGCACTCTCCCTTGTGAAGTTTCCCACAATGCTCAAATTAGGGGTTTGTATATCTGCTCTTTCCCGTCCTTCCCGTGCCTCCCACACTTGAGACTTGCCCTGAGACTGCCCTTGCCTGTTTGTCCTTAACCGGGCCACTACTCCCACTTCACTCTGGAAGCGAAAAGCTTTTCACACTCCTCTCTTGCATTAGAGCACTCATCCCTTTTCTGGAGGACTGCTCTCTATTCTTCCTCTTCTTACTCACCTCTTGCCTAATATTCTCCAGCTTCTCAGCCTGGAGTGCAGCATCTACCAACTGCTGGTAGTCACTGAAGTTGTGAATGAGCACCTTGTCCTTAATCCCCAGATGGAGACCTCCCTCAAACTTACGGCACTTGTCCTCTTCATTTGTCACAATGTTCGCTGCATACTTAGAAAGCTGAGTGAACTTCAGCTCGTACTCACTCACACTCATATCCCTCTGTGTGAGATTCAGGAACTCCCTAGCCTTTTCCTGGATATACACCCTGGAAAGATACTTTTTCTTGAACACTTCCACAAAATCTCTCCATGTCAGCACCGGAGGTATCACTTGACTATAGGGCACTGATTCCCACCAGTGAAGTGCATTCTCCGGCAGCAAGCTGACTGCATAATCCAGCTTCTTTTCATCACTACATTTCATCTGAGTTAGGACCCTCTTTGTCCTCTTCAGCCATGCTTCAGCCACTTCAGGATTGGTGGTTCCATTAAAATCCACCGCCCGGTACTTACGGAGCTTATCATACTGCCCGCTCCTATCCACTGGAGCTGGCACCTGATCTTGTGATCCTTGGCCCATAGCATAAGTGAAAGCCTGGGAGAAGGCTTGAAAGAACTACGGATCCATTTAAGGCATCGGAGGAGGCAGTGGAGGCACCTCATGTTGCACACTAGGTGCCTCATAATCTGGAGCAGAATGTGTCCCCGCATCTTGTGGGACATAGGATTCATCCGTGTTCCCTTGGTTAGAGCGAGGTCGAGTCAGAGCTCCTCGAGTTCTCATTCGAGGAGGCATAATCACTCCTTCAATTTTAAAACATTTCGAAATCTTTAGTTCACGTAAAACAACTTCAAATCATGTAAAACAAGTCAAAACAATGCAAGTTGTTCGTTTAAAATAGTGCATGTGATTCATTTAAAACAATGCACATGGTTCATTTAAAACAATGCATGTCCACTTCATACTTGAAAACTACCCACCTAATTACCTAGGATATCACTAAACCTAGTCGCTCTGATACCATAATTGTTGGGCCCTGTTTCCGAAGCCCAACTATCTTGAACCCTGTAACGTGAGCGGGAGTGGTTTTCCTTGTAGGGTTATGCCGACATACCCTAATGAGTCGTAATCGAGTCCTCGTCATTCTTACTACATCTCTAGCCCTAAAGACGAGCCCACACAACGGGATCACAAAAACACAATTGACTCTTCAAACTTGTAGCTCTAAGTCTCTAGGTTATTTTGGAGCAAGAACCAACTAAATCGGAGTTCTAAAGATGAAGATATGCTTCAAAAACCAAAGTATAATCATGCCCCAACATGCTCTCCCAATCGACCTTTCACTTCCTTCCAATCAATCTTTTTGAATTTGAAACCAATGGCTATAAAATTTTATGGTAAGGTAGAGAGATATGTTAGGAATCTATCACCTTAAGAATCACCTCAATCGGAGGTCGAACGAAGAAGTTATGATCAAATGAACCCAACATATACATGTCCTTACTCCAATTGAACATGCTTTGACGCTAACACCATAACTCTCACTATAGACGTCGTATTGACTTCGTTTTTAGACGGTTGGAAAGAAGAAATCTAGGGGTAAAACTTTCATGAATACCAAAAATTGAGATTCTGTCGTTTGAAGGGTCAAAAACACGGTCCGTGTAAATTAAGACGGGATGGCCGTGTAACCTCGGGTAAGAATGGAGCTCCCACACTGGAATCACACGGACTGTGTGATTTCACACGGTCCGTATGATTTTTACACGGCCCGTGTGATTTCACAAGGTCAAGCCGTGTAACCTTTGGGTGAAAATGGCACTTTCGCACCAGAAAAACACAGCCCGTGTGATTTCACACGGTCTGGCCGTGTAACCTTTGGGTGACATTTCCTGCATGACATCCCCTACTCAAACGGTCATATCTCTCAACTCCAACATCGAAAAATTGCAAACTTTATATCGTTGGAAAGCTAAAAGGACAAGCTACAAATTCTATGAAGACAACTTGGTCGAATTCTCCCTAGATTAGAGCAGTTTTTCTCTCAAAGCCAAAACACAATTTCCTACCCATATGTAAACTCAAGATTTTGAAATGCAAAAACATGAAATGCCATAAGCAACCATAATGTGTAAATATTTCATTCATATCAAAAGAAGAGTTTTACAACACTTTAGGGGGCATTTTGAGCCACTTTACAACATGATCCAAAATACAAAATTTGCAAAAACAATGATTTCTCAAAATGCAACTAAAGCATTGCTTTACAAAAATCTAACTTCAAAAGAACAAAATGTGTCAATTGGAGTGATGCCTTTACGATTGACTCGATCACTCGGAATGTTGCTCATCGCTTGTGGATGGGAGGGAATGGGGGTGAGCTTGACACTCGTGGATAACAGTTTTATAATCGATAACAAGCAAAACCATTGACGAAAATCATGATCAAGGCGAATTTATATGAAAACCATGAAACATGTAGTTCTAAACTTCTCAACATATCAAACTAATTCACAACTCACATAAATCAAACATTCATCAAACTTGTCAATGCAATTAACACATAATCACATAATAATGGTTTGGGCAGATCCATAAACATGACGAACTACACAATTTCATATAATGATCATGTGTAGTCGTAAACTTGAGGTAGTCCATAATAGAACTCCGTGTCACTAGCGGGCAGACGGGAGAAGCCTATAACTTGGTCAACGTGCACGTGACAATTCTTGGATGGACTACACCAAACCCACATAACATGTAATTCAAGAACTGAAAACTTTATTTGCCCATATGGCAAATTTCAAAACTTGCTTTTCATGGGCATGACATATTTCTTATGCATTTTTCATCATCATTACCCAATTCATCCAAACACAAGCATCAAAGTCATTTCATAACTCATTCCAACACAAGCATCAAGCCATTTCATAACTCACTCCAACACAAGCATCAAGCCATTTCATAATTCATTCAATTCATAACTCATTCCAACACAAGCATCAACTCATTCAAACACCTCAATTACTACAATTATGCAACAATTAAAGTTTATTCCCAAGGTTCACAAATAACCACATATGGCGCATTTTCAAGCATTTAGAAAGCAATAAATACACATTTATAGGGTAGTTGGAAAGTCATTAAATTCCATTTATTTTGAAAAACATTTATGGTTCATTAACTCAATTATAAAAAAGGTCACCCACCTTAGCTCCCTTGCTTGCAAAGTTGCTCAAATGTGCCTATCCTCTTGCTCTTCTTCCCTTTCTTGATTTTTTTCATCATTAATAGAAATCCCAAATCAATAGACATTTAAATTGACAAACCCAAAGAACCAAATGCAAGAAATTGATCCTAGATGACTCAAACCCATGTATTTCCTAAGATCTTTGAACCAAAACCCCTTTCAAAATCCAAAAGATTGAACATACACTTACCTTAAATCTTCACCAATCACTTTGTCTCTTGGCTCAAATGAAAGCTCTAAACCTCCTCTTGCTCTTTTCTTCTTGGACAAACTTCAAAATCACCCCTTAAGACCATGAAAATTCAAAACCTAGCCAAGCCTTCTTTCTCTCCTCTCTTTCCCTCTCCACGACACTCTCTCCCTCTTTTACTTCTAATTTTCGTTTCTTCTCCTTCTCACACAAGCCAAGTCTTCTTCTACCCTTTTAATGAAGCTAAAAAGACCAAAATGCCCTTCCCTTAATGCCTTAAGTCTCTCTACCTTAAGTGATCTTCCAACTATGCCCTTATACATACTTACCACCCTAACACTTAATTCAATTTACCTATATCATAACATCTTACTCACATTAGTATGCTAATTAATTCCAACACAAATTAATCTAGTAATACCCCAAAAATAATCGAATCATGCTTATTTATTAAAAAAAATTTTCGGGGCTAACAAAAAAGGTACAAATAGAACTGGGATACCTCAAGCAAATTTAAAAGATGTTGTTAACTTTGATTCAAAAGATAGATCAATTTTAGAAGAAGAACATCAATATAGTATAATAATAGTTAGATCAAAATGCATTATTAGGATATCGAATGAATATAATTGTGAAGATTTGATATCATTAGAACTTATCATAATCAATAGGGAACCAGCTAACTTTGAAGACGTTATAAACAATAAAAAAGAAGGATAATAAATATGATGAGAGCGGTAATGGAGGAGGTGGAGTCTTTAAACAAGACATGATAGCTAATGCAACTTCCTAAATGGAAGAGGCCTATAAACGTAAGTGGGTATACAAAAGGAAGCTTAATATATAAAAAAAAGAAAATGAAAAGCTTAAGGCTTGATTATAAGCTAAAGGTTACATATAAAAAAATGAATTAATTATGATGAGATATTTTTCTCGATATTACATCATACTTTCATCACAATTTGAAGGAACTAACAAGATATTCAAATATACATTTGAAGCAAATAAATGTGAATATAACTTTCTTATCGTGATTTGGAGGAGCAAATTTACATATAGTAGCCCGAGGGGTTTAGTTAACCTATAGAAAGGAGCATCTAGTGTGTAAATTGAAGAAGTCATTTTATGTATTAAAGAATTCTTCAGGACAATTGTATAAAAGGATTGACTCTTATATGATTCAAATTAGTTACAGAAGATATGAGTATGATTATTGTGTATATGTTAAGAGTCTTAATCATGGATCATTTATTATTTTGCTACTATATATGGATGATATACTAGTTGTTGTAAGGAGTATGCATAATATGAATGAACTAAAGATCTTATTAGAAAAGGTATTTAAGATGTAAAATTTCAGTGCTGTTAAAAAATTATTAGGAATGGAGATTTAGAGGAATAGAAGCTCTAAAAAAAGGTGGTTATCTTAATCCAACTATAATGAGAAGGTATTGGCTATATTTAAAATAAGTCAGGCTAAATTTGTAAACACTTCATTGGCAAACCACTTTAGGCTTTCCCTAGAATAATGTCAGAGAACATATGTAAAGGTTGATGATATGTCTAAGGTAACATATGTTAGCATAGTTGGATGTTTAATATATGCAATAGTTTGTAAGAGGCTAGATATGGTTCAAGCTATTAATAAGGTTAGTATGTACATATCAAAACTTGAAAGACAATATTAGTAAGTCACTAAGTGGATATTTAGGCACTTAATGGATACATCAAACTATAGGAATGTATTAATAGTTAATAATGTGATTCTTTGATTGTGAGATATGTGGATTTAGACTATAATGGAGATATAGATAACTTAAGGTCA
Organism: Erythroxylum guanchezii; assembly: GCA_025629825.1. Classification (NCBI taxonomy): domain Eukaryota; kingdom Viridiplantae; phylum Streptophyta; class Magnoliopsida; order Malpighiales; family Erythroxylaceae; genus Erythroxylum; species Erythroxylum guanchezii. Next base: position 848 of record JAOTAX010055956.1, on the reverse strand, counting down.
ACTACAAGGTATGTCTTTAGTCTTGGAGAGCTTATTTGTTGGGAAAAAACATTATAGTTTACAATTGCATTATATACAACTAAAGAAACATGCATGATAATGCTAAGGCTATTAAGGAGGCATTATGCCTTATAAATTGAGATGACAACAAGCAAGACCGGGCTCAGGTTGTCTAAGCCTGAGCTCAACTTGAAGCCCAAAATTTTGAAAAAAGAAAAGAGAACTTGAAACTATCCTAAAGCCTAATCAATTCGGGTTAGGCCCATTAAATTCAGATCAAGTCAGACTAGGCTAATCTTGCGAAACCTACTTATAGGACTAGTGAATGATGTGGGCATCAATCAATATGGAGTTTAAATACACTATGATTGTTAAAGTACTATTTATTTAGCAAAGAATCAAGTATAATATGTAAATATTAAGTGTATAATGTAACATCCCGCCCCTTACTTCGGGTTAGAACCCTACAATTTGGTGCATGTGAGCTATGGGGCTTGGTTTACTTGAAATTAGAGGAACTGGTTATGATTGTGTTTGATTTGAAGTGTTTGATGATTAAACGAGGGTTGGAAACTTGGAAAAATCTTTGAGAATGTTGGTATGTAGCATGTGCCCGTTAAACGGACACGGAAGTCCGCTCAACGGACAGCCTCGGATGCAAAGTGCCATATGGACAGGATGTGTCCGCTAAATGGACACGAGAGTCCATTTAATGGACTGGTTGGAAGACTCATGTCCGTCAAACGGACATGCAGGTCCGTTTAACGGACTGTCTCGGGAGAAATTGGAGCGTTTGATGGTTTCATGTCCGTTTAACGGACACTCTCGGGTGAGTTTGGGATTGCTTA
>JAOTAX010055928.1:0-10140 GCA_025629825.1 Erythroxylum guanchezii | reverse complement strand
TACATTTCTTATGAAGACATCAAATTTAAATTCTATCTTTAAGAATCTCAAAATTTGTCATAAATTTGAGAACTGGGTGCAATACATTGGTGGAGGAATGTAAAGTTCATGTTCTGACTTTAGGTGAAATTCTGGATTGATCTAGATAGAATTAGCTAAAGTTGTCATCTAGAAAGTGTTAGGTCTTTCTTTTATCTTTCCAACGGTATATAATAAGGGAATTTTGGACATTGGTGTTGAAAGTTATGGTCTTTATAAGTGGAGATATTCAGGAGTATATATAGTATCATCTGTGATAACGTCATATCGTCTATGATGACATCATTTCGTCTATAAAAATGTATCGTCTGTGATGAAGTCATATCTTCTATGATGATGTCATATCGTTTGTAAAATGTATCATCTGTGATGATGTCATATCGTCTGTGATGACGTCATATCATCTATGTTTGACCTTCTATACCCTATTATCCGATCCATGTTTGACACCTCAGATGTCAGAATTCGTCTTTGAGGTCTTTATGAAAGTTGTAGATCTTGAAGTCTTTTTTCAAACCATCCAAAGAACACCTTAATCTAATATCTGTAGGGAAAGGTATGGCAATTTTCCCAATCCTGTATCGTCTGATGACGTCACATCATCTATAATTGATGTCATATCGTCTGTTCCTATTTATGACCCTGTAGATGATAAAACTTTTCTTCAAAATCTTCATGAAATTGTATATCTTGAAATCCTCTTTCAAACCATCCAAAGAACACCCTAATCTGATGTCTATAGCGAAAGTTATGGCGATTTTCCCAGTCTTGTATTGTCTGATGTCGTTACATCGTCTATAAATGATGTCATATCGTCTGTTCCCATTTTTGACCCCTCAGATGATAGAATTAGACTTCTAGGTCTTTGTAAAAGTTGTAGCTCTTGAATTCCTCTATCAGACCATCCAATGAACACATTAATCTGATAGCTTCAGGGAAAGTTATAGCAATTTTCTCAATCCTGTTTTGTCCGATGATGTCACATCATCTATAAATGACGTCATATCGCCTGTTCCTATTCGTGACCCTGTATATGATCGAATTTGTCTTCTAAGTCTTCATAAAATTCGTATATATTGAAGTCTCTTTCAAGCCATCTAAAGAACACCTTAATCCGATATCTGTAGGGAAAGTTATGGCAATTTTCCCAATCCTATATCATTTGATGAGGTCATATAGTCTAGTGATGATGTCATATCATTTGGTCCTATTTTTGACCCACCCCCCTGATGATAGAATTTATTTTCTACGTCTTTATGAAAGTTGTATATCTTGAAGTTTTCTTTCAAACCGTCTAGTAAAAGTTATGAAAATTGTCCCAAGATAGGTTCAATATGATTAAGGACCAAATCTTGCTTGATTCTTTCGGCCATAATTTTGTTATCCGACCCCCAATTGAAGTGATTCTTGAACCCATAGATTCTTAACACATTTTTCTGTCTCTCCATAGTATTTGATAGCATAAGGTATTAATTCGAAAAAGTTTGATTGAAGGAAAGTAAGGGTATTGATTGGAATAGTATGAATTGGATGTTTTCTGACATACTTCTGTATTTTGATGACATCTTGATCTGTAGAGCTCCAAATGAGATGATCTCTAATTTTTGGTAAACTAGAGTCATAGAGCAACAATTATCTTAAGGAAGTGAATTGTGAGTGAGTCCTTAAGACTTTCAAAGTTTGAATGGAAGTTGAGAATAGTGTATTGTTTCAGTCTAACAACAGTCTGAAAACGTTTAGGCCAATACTTTCAGATTTCTGAACCAAGTTGAATGATTTTGGTGTCTTTAGAAACTTAAGACAACGGAGAACATTTTCTAGAAGAAAGTGTTGTGTCAGAATGTCCAAAGTTATTATTGGCAAGAAACTTAAGCAAAAAACACATAAGGCATACATGGAAGGACAAATGGGACTTTTTTGGACTCATTAAGGGCATAAACGGAAGACGAAATTGTGATCTTGCATTTTAAGAAGAGAGAAGAACGAAAATTGAAGAGAAAAAGAGAGAGTGTCATGAAGAAGAGAGAGAAATACAAAGAGAAGAAGAGAAGGAGAGAAAGAAGAGAAAACAAGCTAGGGTTTCAATTGTGTTAGCCTTCAAGAGAGATTTTGAGGTTGTTCAAGAAGGGAAAAAGGTAGAGGAAGAGAAGAGCGTCAATTTGGGCTAAAGATCCCTTCATTTGGTGAAGAATGAAGGTAAGATCATTTTTTAATCTTTTGGATTTTGGAAGGATTTTAGTTCATGGAGTTTAGAAAATGCTTGGGTTTAAGTATTCTAGAACCAATTTTAGTGATTGTGCTTTGAGGGATTTTTCAATTGAAAACCATATTGAGTGGGATTTTTGTTATTGTATAAAGGGATCAAAACAAGGAAGAGGAACAAGAGAAGAGACATTTTTGAGCAAGTCCTTAAGCAAGAAAATCAAGGTGGGTTTAACGTTTATAATTGAGTAAATGAGCCATAAAATTGTTTTCAAAAGAAAAAGAATTAAATGATTTTCAATTGTTTTATAAAGGTTGCGTGATTGCAATTTGAATGATTTGAGAAATCTTTTTATGTTTGGTTTATGAACTTTTAATAAATTTCAAAATAAAGATGGAAATGCATTGAAACATTTTATGTTGTGCCTTGAAAAAGGTCATGGCATTTTGTATAAATGAAAAGAACATAAAAGTATGAGCATTTGATAAGATCATTTTGAACATGATTATGTGCTTCTGTTTGGGAGAGAATAGAACCATTCTGTTCGTCACGTGCACGTCAACAAGAGCCTTCTCCCGGCTGCCCACTTGTGGCATATAAGCTCCGAAAATGGACTCATTTTGTTCATAGGGTAAACTTCGGTTTCTCCATTCTGTTTCTATGGAACCCTCGAGCCATTTGTTGTGCATTGTATTTGAATTATTGATCATGTTGTATGATTGTATGCTAGAATTGTGAATTTGGTTGAAAACTTAAGAACCATATGTTTTATGAACTTAAAGAGAATTTTCTATGACAAGTGAATGTTTTCAAAAGGTTTTGCTTATTTTCCATTATAAACTTGTTACCCACGAGCTTTCAAGCTCACCCCCTTTCTTTCTCGTTTTCAAATGATAGCTAAGAGATCAAGTGATTAAGAGCCTAAGGGAATTGCTTCAAATTTGCTATTATGTATTTATAATAAGCCATTGGTGTGACTTTTGCTATGTAAATAAAGTTTTTCAAACCCTTTTGCTTTAGTAATGAAATGATAGATTGAAGTAGTTTTGGTTGTGTATGTTCATATTAACTTCCTTGTAAAATGGTTGAGTTGGAGTAATAAGTTTGTTTTGATGTTTGACTATTGTGGGCACGCCACCCTTGTGGGATGATGCCTAATAAGGGTTCATGGAAATAACCCTACAAAGAACCACGCTCAAGTATTATGGTATTGAGAAGAGTTTGGTTCTAGAAATTGGATCCAAACGTTGTGGTATCAGAGCAAGAGTTGGGTTCCGGAAACAGGACCCAACAGAGGAGATGGATAGAGTTGTTAAAAGATTATAACTGTACGATTGAGTATCATCCGGGAAAAGCTAATATGGTGGCTGATGCTTTGAGTAGAAAATCAAATAGCAGTGTAGCTCAGATTTAGATATTGAGGTTATCGAGCTTAGTTCAATTTAGAGCCTTGAATGTCAAGTTGAATCTAGAGCAAAATGAGGCATTGATTGCTACATTGAAGCTGAGACCAATGTTGCATGAAAGAATCTAAAAAGTTCAGAGTAAAGATCCTGAAATGGTAAAGCTTATTGAGAAGTTGAAAATGAATCCAGATTCTGATTTTGAACTGAGAGATGAGACACTAGGGTTAAAGTAGAGGTTGTGTGTGCTTGACATTGATAATCTGAGGAAAGAAATTTTGGAGGAAGCTCAAGTAGCAGCTTATGCTATGCATCCTGGTACCACTAAGATGTATAACACGTTAAAGCAACATTTTTTATGGTCAGGGATGAAGAAGCAAGTAGCGGAGTATGTTGCTAAGTGTTTAACTTGCTAGCAGATTAAGGCTGAGCATCAGGATCCGGTTGGGAAGCTACATTCGTTACCTATTTTGGAATGGAAATGGGAGGGAATTATGATGGATTTTGTTATGGGATTGCCAAAGACTCTGAGGCAATATGATGCTATATGGGTTGTGGCAGACCGGTTGACAAAGTCGGCCCATTTCTTACCTGTGAGAGAAAACAGTTCACTAGACTAATTAGCTCGGAGGTATATGAATGAGGTAGTTAGACTACATAGAGTTCCAATGTCCATTATATTGGATAAGGATCCTAGATTTACTTCGAGGTTCTAGAATAGTTTACCGTCAACTATAGGTACGAAGTTAAACTTCAGTACTACATCTCATCCTCAAATAGACGGACAAAGTAAGAGAACGATTAAAACTATTGAGGATATGCTCAAGGCATGTGTATTAGAGTTTCAAGGAGTATGGGATCAATATATAACCTTGATTGAATTTACTTACAACAACCATTATCACAGTAGTATCGGAATGGCATCGTATGAGGCATTGTATGGCATAAAATGTCATTCGCCCCTGTATTAGGATGAAGATGGTCTGAGAATAGTTGAAGGCCTAAAACTGATAGAAGATATTGTGGATAAAGTGAAACTGATCCGTAGTCATATTAAAGTAGCCCAAGATAGACAAAAGAGTTATGTGGATCAGCACCGAAGGGATATGGAATACAGAGTAAGAGATAGAGTGTTTTTTAGAGTATCGCCATGGCAGGAAGTGCTGAGGTTTGGTAAAAAGAGTGGGTTAAGCCCTAAATATATTGGTCCTTATGAGATCCTGGAGACGATTAGACCATTGGCTTATAAGTTAGCCTTACAAGTTGAGATGTCCCAGTTGCATAATGTGTTCTATATGAGTATGCTCAAGAGATATCGTTCTGATCCGGTGCATATACTGGCTCAAGAGATTGAAATAGCTAGTAACTTGAGTTATATTAAGGAGTCGATCAAGATAGTGGGATATCAAACAAAACAGCTGAGAAACCGAGTAATTCCATTGGTGAAAGTCCTTTGGAAGAATCACTCAAGTGAGGAAGCAACTTAGGAAATAGAGGAGCACATGAGGAGACGATACCCCCACTTATTCAAACAATCAGGTAATAATTTCGAGGACAAAATTCCTTAAGGAGGGGAGAATTGTAATATCCCGTTATCCTATGTTAAGGGTTAGAACCCCAAAACAGCGCATATGAGAGATTATTGAGAAGTTAGAAAGTGCATTTCATACTCATGCTTAATATAACATACACACACATGTGAATATTAATTATCACACACATTAAAATGATTGTACATGCATTCATTGACATTTTGTCGGGTATAATTGATTTATAAATGTGATTATGTTGAGAATTGTGGATTATATGTATTGAAAATTGATTTGGTGATTATAATTGTTCATCTAGATTTTTGGTGAAATACCTAAAATTTCTGAAATTTTAGGTATTTTTAAACTAGGAAAAATGTCAGGTGGTAGGATAATTGATAAATGGTAGTTGAAATAAGAGTCAAATGGCAGGGTAAATTTTGATAAATAACTTTTGGATTTATTGACAAGTGTCATTGAAAATTGGCAGAATATTGGAGTAGAAATTAGAGTTGATTGGATTAGTTAAATAAGAGAACCTAGTTTAAACCTTTAGAGATTGGACATGTGACTAGTCACAAGAACCTAGTTTAAACCTATAAAGATTGGACATGTGGCAAGTGACAAGTGTCACTTGCCAAGCCATATCTTTATCCCACGGTTCTCTTAATTTCTTGGAAGGGTGTCACTTTCCAAGCCATGTCTTTATCCCACGGTTCTTTTAATTTCTTTGAAGACCATTAAATTGTCTTAAATCTTGCTTTCTTCTTCTTCTTCTTCGTGGCTTTCTTCTTCACCTTCTTCATGAATTTTCTCACCAATCTCCATTCAAGTTGAACCTAGCTCTCTCATCTTTTACTTGCTACTCTCACCTTGTTGTCTTCTTCACTTGCCACAAGAAAACCTAAACCTCCCAACCTCCATGATGTTATATGGAGATTGTATGAGAAGTTAGGGCTTCTTGGCGTTCTTGAAGAGTTTGAAGATTTTGAAGCTAAATCAAAGAAGTTATGCTTTATTCGTCATGGGTAGTGTTAAATGAAACTAATATGATGAGTAATTTGAGATTGATGACTTGATTATGAAATTATATGTGTGAATTGTGAGTGATGAATTATGCATATAAATGCCTTGTTTCTACATAAAAGATGATTAACCTTTCATAAGTTGTTGTAGAGATGAGTTTTGAACTTGAAAGATAATTAAAATGGTGTAGAAAGAAGTGCAGAAATTATGACTTATAAATTGGATATTTATGTTCTGTTTTCTTGGTATATTAAATGAATTTCTTTGATTGTTTTAGAGATGAACTAACATGAGTTTAGAGCTAATAAAAAGGAGTACTATGGTGTTTTGAAATGAGATAAATTAAGGTGATAGTTAGGAATGAAATGAAGGTGAAAAATGAAGCAGAACATATGCAAAAAATTGAAGATGAAAGTATACATGAATATGTTCTGTTTTGGTGTGTAATAACGTGAATGTTAGTAATTGTAATAGAGATGAAGTAGAGTGAGTTAAAATAAAAGGGATAGTATAATGTCTCAAAGTGAGGAAAATTAGGATGATAGTAACAAAAGGATAGTATAATGTCTCAAAGTGAGGAAAATTAGGATGATAGTTTTTAGATAAAAGGAAGGTGACAATGGAGTTAAATGTGTACTAAACTATTGAAGAATGCATAAACATGGTTAATGTTCCATTTATGGGGTTATGAGCAACAATCGCGCATGATGTGTTTTGTGGATGTTCTAAATTGGAATGGAGGTGACGATGAAGAGGAATTGAAGTAGGAATGATAAGATATGCAAGAGATGTGTTTAATAATACACTCAGAAGGGGAAGGAGTAAGGATTTAGTAAACCATAAAATGATGGTGATATGTCTTATTATATATATATATATGATTGATAAATCAAATTAGTAGAGTTTTATTGATTTTAATGCAAATAATATGGTAGTTGAAGTACCATATAATGAAGTTTCATAAATGAATGTGAATACTGGAGAATTTGGTGTAAAATGATGTTAGTATATGTGTAGAAATTGTGGGAAATGTTGTTAAGTGAGAAATGCTTCTCATATGTCCATTAGGTGGACTTCAAGTCTGCTGGGTAGACATTCTCAGGAATTCTGGCTTCCCAACTCCGTTCATGTCCGTTTAAAGGGACGTATGTCTATTGGGCAGACATTCTCGGGACGCTTACATAAATGTGCAATTTTGACCCTTTGGACAGCAAAATCTCTCTTTAGGGTCTTCATGGAAGTTGTAGAACTTGAAGTCCTCTTAGAAAGCATTCTAGAATGACATTAATTTGACATCCACAGAAAAAGTTATGACTTTTGTCCCAAAATTATGTATATATATAAATCATTAACTTATTAATGTTTTCCTATGAGGTATTTAGGCTTGAATGTGATCTTGAATGAGCCTAGTTGATGATGAATTGAGTGATTAAAGTAAAGAAAGTGTATTATGTATTAAGGAATGATTTAAAGATGATGTTAATTGGCTATAAGATGCGTATTAAGGAAATGTACCCAGGATTGTCATTGAGTATGCATTGTACATAATCCATATATACATATATGCATAAATGAGTACTTATATAATTATGAAAAGTTGTGATGGGTGTAAATTTGTGTTGCATGATATAGAATAGCAATTAGAACGACAACATCCAAATGTTGTCAGGACTTCGAGGCAATAGCTATCTAGAGCAAACTGTGAGTAACCTAGATAGTCTCACTATGATTATTTGTTTGTTTGAATTATATATTGAATTATTATATGATGTGTAGTACTGTTTCGGACATTGAATGCTCGAGGTGTTTGATGCATAAATAACATTGGAAGTGCTCATTGATTGTGAATTTAAATGAATATGTGATTTCTCAACTTAAATATTGAATGCTGGACCAAGGTCCAATGAAAAATGTGAATGAGACTGTAAATGTGATTGATTAAACACAATGATTGAATATTGTGTGCATTGCATTTCATAAATGCATGAAAGATAAAGGCAGTTGTGACCGGAGTGGCCAGTAAAAAGAGCTTAAAGCTCATAACGTGTTGAGAGCCTCTGGCTTAATATGTAAAATGAGCCCTATATCTCCAACGGATAAGGGAAAGTATTAATGAGCCCGATATCTATAACAGATACAGGATAGTGAAAAAGGCTCTCGGTCACAGCAACGAAATAAACAAATGTGAGCCTCATGAGCATTGCATATACACTTGATGTATGTATGAATTGAATGATTGTAATGTATTACTGAATTACATTGAATGAGAAATATGAAAATTGTTTACAAGGTGTTTTGTGATGCTACATGATGATACTTGAAATGATATGAACTATGTGATTGATGAATTGTTGTGTTATGTGATATGAGTGAACCATCGAGGATGGTTAACTTACGGAGAGAGACAATGTAGCTTCTAAGTCAACTTAGAAGAGAACTAGTACTGATTTTGGATAGAAGACATGGCTCAAAGGTCAGTCAACTGGGACTGAGGGATTTAGATAAATTTTTGTATATTCCTCATGTATGTAGCATGTTATATATGTCAAGTCAAGAACACTTCACTTCTATTAATTTTGATGACAATCAAATAATAATAATCTTAGAAATGTATGAACTAATTTGATAAGTTTGTTAAGTGTGTAAAAAAATGTAAGTAACACTTAGTCATGCAAAACGATACGTCAGTAATAGACAATACACATCATCATAGACGATACATCAACAATAGACGAAGCGACAATATTAGACGATACAAAAAGGAAGATACTCTAGAACGTCAGATAGTTAGTTAGTTGGAGTTAGTTATAGGATTCAACTAAATAACGGTTTTTAGAAGATTCAAGAAGCAGTTTCTCAAGAAGACAGTTAAAGACTTAGGCTATAAATACTAGTTCTAGTAGAATACTAAAATAACATTTTTACAAGAGAGAAAATTCTGATTGTACAATACATAGAGAAATTTAGTATTCAAAGTGCAAAATAAGAGAGTGAATACAACTGTAACGTAAAGCTCAAAAAATATCTTTCTTAGAGAGAGAAAGAAAAGTTAGATCCTAGAGAGACTAAAATAGCAGAAAGAATACTTTATGAGGCTCTGGAAAGGCAGAAAGAATACTTGTAAAGTTGAAGAGTATAGTGAAATCTCATACAAACTTTAAGGACTGGACATAGCCCAAGGTTTAAGGTGAACCAATATAAAATCGCAGCGTCTATTCTCTAACCCTTACACTTTAATTTTTTGTTGTTAGACAAGTAGATAAAATTACTTGCAATTCCAATACTTATCAACTTTAGTAAAGTGTTTTGGTATTCATTTGATTTTTGCAAAGATATTCAAGAAATCTCAAAAGATTAATATTTTCGAAAAGATAACACAATTCAAACCCCCCTTTCTTGTGTATTTCATATACTTTACGTGATTCCTATAATAACAAGTGATTTACTTCAGTTGGTATCGAAGCTCGGTTTCCAAGAACCCCTTTACAAAGTGAGGAGAGTGACCTGTGGCTGAATCATATGTTTTTATGGCTGAAGGTGCCTCGGTCACAAGACCTTCTACATTCAATTGTGAGGATTATCATTATTGGAAGGACAGGATGTGGTTCTTTATAGAATCTACACATATTGATCTTTAGGATATCATCAAGAATGGTCCATACACACCAATAGACGATGAAGGCAATATCATTTCTTGTAATAGATGGTTAGCCAATCAGAAAGCTCGATTTCAATTAAACTCAAAGGCCAAGTTCTTTCTAAGTTGTGCCCTAAGCAGAAGTGAATATGATAAAGTTCATGGATAAGAAACTGCAAAGGAAATGTGGGACACATTATCCATCGCACATGAAGGCATAAATCAAGTGAAAGAGTCTAAGATCAGTATTCTTGTACATCAGTATGAGCTGTTCAAGATGAAAGAGGATGAGTCTATTGATCA
>JAOTAX010055908.1:0-10141 GCA_025629825.1 Erythroxylum guanchezii | reverse complement strand
TTTATGACATATAGGCTAGCTTAGGTCCATTTCATTAGGTTCCGATTAAGTGAGACGACCCGAGGTTGCATCCTATACTGCAATCCTTGGAATTAAATTATTTTTGACCGGCTTCCAAGGATCGATTTTAAGATCGAAACGACAGAGCCGCGATCACAAACTAATCTAGATATTCCTTAAAAAACTTATTCATAAGATCCATAAAAGCGGCTGGAGCATTGGTTAATCCAAAAAGCATAACTAAAAACTCATAATGTCCATACCGTGTTCAGAAGGTTGTCTTACTTACATCAGACTCCTTGAATCTGAGTTAATGATAGCCTGACCTGAGATCAATTTTGGAAAAAACTGTTGCTCCTTGTAACTGGTCAAATAGATCATCAATCCGAGGCAGAGGATACTTGTTCTTAATAGTCACCTTATTGAGTCTTCGATAATCAATGCACATGCGCCATGTTCCATTCTTCTTCTTAACAAACAAAACTGGCGCTCCCCATGGTGACGAACTCGGCCTTAGGTACCCCTTCTCTAGCAGTTCTTCCAATTGTTCCTTAAGCTCCTTCAGCTCCGTTGGAGCCATCTATAGGGTGGTATAGAAATGGGTGCAGTTTTGGGAATCAAGTCGATGGCAAACTCAATTTCCCTTACCGGTGGCAAACCAGGTAAGTCCTCTGGGAACATGTCTGGAAATTCCCTCAGAACTGGAAAATCCTCTAACTTCCCTTCATTCCCTTCAGTGTCCATAACATATGCCAAGAAAGCTTCGTACTCTTTTTCCATCATCTTGTCAGCTAGCAAAGCCAAAATAATTCTTGGCGATAGTATTCTCCTGTCTCCTCGAAAAATCACCTTTTCTCCATTTCCCAGATCAAATTCTACCACCTTGAGGCTACAATTCAACTTCGCATGATACTTCTCTATGGCATCCATTCCAAGTATGACATCTAAGCCTCTTAGGTCTAGAGGTAATAAGCCCATTACCAGTTGAGCACCCTCGATGAAAAGCTCACAATCCCTATAAACTTGACTTATAATCACATTCCTCCCTAGAGGAGTATTAACAATTAAAGGACTATCCAAAGGCCTCAAATCAACACCATATAATGTCATGCTTGCAGAAAAAAATGAATGCGTGGAGCTAGAATCAATCAAAACATATACTTCAGAATTAAGTAACTGAGCCATACTAGTGACAACTTCAGGTGTGATTGCAGCTTCCTCTCTAGTCATAGCAAATACTCTAGCCTGTGCCTGACTCCTTGGCCTCCCTGAAGGAATAGTCTTCTTTGTAGCTCCAGAACTGGCCACCTCTGTGACTGGTCTATTTCCCCTATTTCATCTCTCCTTGGGGCTTGCAACTGGGACCCCTCTTATTTTGTTGCTTGGGGATAATCCCTGATCATATGTCCCTTCTCTCCGCATCAGAAGCATGCTCCAAGTAACTTAAAGCACTCTCCTTTGTAAAGCTTCCCATAATGCTCACATTGAGGGTTTGTATATTTGCTCCTCCCTGTCCTTCCAGTGCCTCCTACACTTGAGGCTTGCCCCTAGACTGCTCTTGACTGCTTGTTCCTGATAGGGCCACTGCTTCCCACATCACTCTGAGCATGGTAACTCCTCATATTCCTCTCAGGCCTTGGAGTTCTCAGTCCCTTCTTAATAGACTGCTCCTTATTCTTCCTCTTCTTGCTCACTTCATTCCTAATATTCTCTAGTTTCTCAACCTGGAGTGCAGCATCTACCAATAGTTGGTAATCACATAAATTATGGATCAGGAATTTCTCCTTGATCCCCAAATGTAATCCTCCCTCAAACTTGCGGCACTTATCCTCCTCATTAGCAATAATTTTGGCTGCATATCGTGACAACTGGGTGAACCTCAGCTCATATTCACTTATACTCAGGTCCCTCTGTGCGAGATTTAGGAACTCTCTAGCCTTCTCTTGGATATAGACCCTCGAGAAGTATTTCCTCTTGAAAGCCTCCAAAAAGTCTCTCCATGACAACACTGGAGGCATACCCTGACTATGGGGCACTGATTCCCACCAATAAAGTGCATCCTCCTGTAGCAAGCTCACTGTATAATCTAACTTCTCCTCATCCGAGCACTTCATCTGAATCAGAACCCTCTCGATCCTCTTCAACCAGGCTTCAACCTCTTCGGGATTTGTAGTCCCATTGAAATCTATAGCTCCATACTTGCGAAGCTTATCATACTGGCTACTCCTCTTCACTGGAGTCTGCATCGGGAATTGCGACCCTTGGCCCATGGCATATGTGAAAGCCTGAGCAAAGGCTTGAAAGAAACGTGGATCAATGGGATTTGCTTGAGGCATAGGAGGAGGCAGTGGAGGCACCTTATGCTGCACACTAGGTGCCTCAGAAGCCGGAACAGAATGTGTCCCTACATCTTGCGGGACATAAGATTCATCTGTGCTCCTTTGGAGAGAGCTAGATCTAATCACAGTTCCTCGAGTTCTCCTTTGGGGTGGCATTTTTCAGTCCTTGAATAAAAAACCATTGATAACCTTTAGTTCAAGCAAAACGAAATTCAAAGTATGCAAAACAGTTCAAATCGTATAAAACAATTTCAAATCATGTGAAGCAAATTAAATCTTTCTTGTCTTAAACTACCCATTTCATGCCTAGGATACTTTTAACCTAGTCGCTCTGATACCATAAGTGTTGGGCACTCGGCCCTCATGAGTTACGGACCCGACCTCCTAAGTGACATCTGAATGCGTACCTTACAAGGGTGGCATGCCCACACCAGGACAAACCTCAAAAAGGAATTTCAATTTGACTTGGTTAGAACATTTATGACTCTAAATCTCTAGTTTAATTAGAGACCAGAACCAACTCATTTGGATATCCTATAATAAAGGTATGGCTAAAAGAATTTAACAAGGTTTTGACCTCAATCATATTGCACTAGCCTTAGTGAAATTATCATAACTATCATTAGGGATATTGGGTTAAGATCATCTTAGGATGGTTTCAAAGAGGACTTTGAGATCTATAACTTTTGAGAAGACAAAAAAGACAGATTCTATCTTCTGAAGGGTCAAAAATGCAGCAGAAGATAGATACAGACAAAAAACAAACTAATGGAAAAAGATAGATGAATGGGTTAAAATTGCTATAACTTTCTCTACAAATATTGGATTTGTGTTTTCTTTGGATGGTTAGAAAGAGGACATCAAGATATACAACTTTCATGAAGACCTAAAAGATAGATTCTATCTTTGGAAGGGTCAAAAATAGAGCAGAAGATAGGTATAGACGAAAAACAGACTAATAGAAAAAGACAGACAAATGGGGAAAATTGCTATAACTTTCATTACAAATATTGGATTAAGGTGTTCTTTATATGGTTCGAAAGAGGACTTCAAGATCTATAACTTTCATGAAGACATTAAAGATAGATTCTATCTTCTTAAGGGTCAAAAATGGAAGAAAAGATAGGTGCAGATGAAAAGCAGAAGAAGCAAAACATAGAAGATATGATATCATCACAGACCATATGACGTCATCATAGAAGAAACAAAACACAGATGACATGTCATCACAAAAGACACGTCATCATAGATGAAGCAAATCACAGACGACACGTCATCACAGAAGAAGCAAAACATGGACGACAGGTCATCACAGAAGAAGCAAAACATAGACGACATCATCACAGACGACACGTCATCACCGAAGAAGCAAAACGCAAAAGATACATCTTCCCTTATAAGGACCATAACTTTTAGCTCAAATGTCTAAAAATTTCATACTATATACCATTGGAAAGATAAAAGAAAGACCTACAACTTTCTAGAAGAAACATTTTCCTAAATCAGCATAAATTAATCCAGATTTTCTTTCGAAGTCAGAACACAAATTTTTCCTTTATGAAAACTTGAAAAATGCAACTTACAAACTTGAGAGAGAGTCATGAGTAAATATGCAAACATATTCCATTTGCACCAAAAGATAAATTTTTACAAAGCTTTTGTGAGCATTTCAAGCTACAAATACATTAATACATCAAAATCTCAAAATACAAAAGATACATTGCTTTACAAAACTTGCTTCAAATACAAAATAATCAAAACTAGGAGTGTTGCCTTGCGCCTTGACCTACTCGATATCCTGCCCATAAAGCATTGTCCATAAAGCATCGTCCAGTCCAAGGCTCCAATCCTTTCGGTTCGGATTTACCACTTTTTCTGGTATGGACTTGATCTCTTTGTTAGATACCTCAGCTTGCCTACTTGTCTGCGGATGGTAGGCAGTAGAGACTCGGTGTGTAATGCCACATCTTTTCATCAACGCTTCAAAAATCTTGTTGCAAAATTGGGTCCCTCGATTGCTAATGATAGCACGAGGCATTCCAAACCTTACAAAAATATTTGATTTAATAAAATCAATTACGTTTTTAGCATCATCAGATATAGTGGCCTTAGCCTCAACCCATTTGGAAACGTAGTCTACTGCCAACAAAATGTAATTCTTACCAAAAAAGGAAGGGAAAGGACCCATAAAATCTATTCCCCAAACATCAAAAATTTCACATACCAGAATGTTCGTCAGTGGCATTTGATTCTTTGATCCCAAGTTACCTGTTCTTTGACAACGATCGCAAAACTTGCAAAACATGTAAGAGTCATAAAATAACTTAGGCCAAAACAGTCCAAATTCTAAAATTTTACGAGCAGTTCTTTTGGGACCGAAATGTCCCCCACACACAGATGAATGACAAAATTACAAAATAGACGAAATTTCATCATCTGTGATGCATCTCCTAACAATCTGATCAGAACAGAATTTCCAAAGGTGAGGTTCATCCCAAACATAACATCTAGCCTCTCACTTGATTTTATCTTTCTCAGCCCTAGATAGATCACTAGGTAAAGACTTAGTTACTAAAAAGTTCACTATGTCTGCAAACCAAGGGATTACCTGTTGAATTGCAAAAAGGCTCTCATCCGGAAATTTGTGGTGAAGGACATCAGGTGTAGTACTCGATGTGATTCGGCTTAAGTGATCGGCCACTAGATTTTCTGCTCCTTTCTTGTCGCGAATTTTCACATCGAATTCTTGGATCAGTAATATCCATCGAATCAATCTTGGCTTGGCTTCTTTCTTATAGACCAAATACCTTAGCGTTGCATGGTCAGAGTAGATGATCATCTTGGTCCCCAACAGATACGACCGAAACTTTTCCAGCCCAAAGATGACCGCTAAAAACTCCTTCTCTGTTGTGGAATAATTTTTCTAGGCATCATTAAGTGTCATAGAAGCATAATAAATAACATGAGGTACTTTGTCCACTTTTTGACACAGCACAACGCCAGCTGCATAATCCGACGTGTCACACATCAATTTGAAGGACATGTCCAATTGTGGTGGCTGAATTATTGGTGCTGTAGTGAGTCGCTTCTTCAGCTCATCAATCGCACTTCTGCATGGCTCGTCAAAGTTAAACTTCTTGTCTTTTTGGAGCAATCTACACATGGGTTGCGCAATTTTGGAGAAGTCCTTGATAAATCGCCGATAAAACCCTGCATGACCAAGAAAAGAACGAACTTCCAGTACATTCATGGGTAAGATAAAGATCGAATAACATCTATCTTGGCTTTATTGACTTCAATTCCCTTCAAAGAAATAGTATTTCCCAAAATAATGCCTTGATCAACCATGAAGTGACACTTTTCGTAATTTAAAACCAGATTAATTTCAATGCAATGTTTTAGCACTTTTTCAAGGTTAATAATGCATGTTTCAAAAGATTTCCTATATATCGTAAAGTCATCCATAAAAATTTTCATGCAATTTTCCACAAGATTAGAGAAAATACTTACCATACACCATTGTAATGTCGCGAGTGCATTGCACAATCCGAATGCCATTTGTCGGTAAGCAAAGGTGCCGAATGGACATGTGAAGGTCGTCTTTTCCTGATCCTTAGGTACCACCAAAATCTGATGATATCCTGAATTTCCTGCAAGTCTTTTAAGTATCTGATCAATAAAAGGAAGCGGAAAGTGATCTTTCTAGTAACTGAATTAAGCTTCCTATAATCTATGCATACCCTCCAACCATTTTAGACACGAGTCGGAATTAACTCACCATTGTTATTTTCAATTACCGTTACACCAGTTTTCTTTGGTACTACCTGGACCGAACTTACCCACTTACTATCTGAAATCGAATAAATGATGCCCGCGTCAAGAAGCTTTAAAATCTCTTTCTTTACTACTTCCATCATGGGTGGGTTTAGACGACGTTGTGGTTGTCTCACCTCCTTTGTCTCATCTTCCATCAAAATTTGGTGCATGTAGATGGTGGGACTAATTCTTTTCAAATCAGCTACCGTCCAACCGAAAGCTTCTTTATTATCCTTTAACACGTTAAAAACCTGGCTTTCCTACACGTCCGAAAGTTGATTAGAAATAATCAAAGGCAGTGTATCTTTCTCACCTAAAAAGATGTATTTTAGATGACTAGGTAAGCTCTTTAATTCCAATGTTGGCGGGCTGGTCAATGATGGCAACAATTTATCCATCCCTTTGGACGTTTCCATGGATGTGAGCTGATGAAGGGGTTCGGTGGCCTCCAAGAAAAGTGATGTTTCATGTGCTGCAACTGATGGTTCACTTGCCAACGTCAATTCTTCCTTAACTTGCCAATGAGATGTGTGTTCCACTTGCTCCCTGGATAACGCAGATTCCTCATCTTCTTGCCAAGTTATCACATTCTCACTTTGTTCACCAATTGACACAGATTCCTCATGTCCGTGCCAAGTTGACACATTCTCCATCAATTCAACTTCATCTTTGACTTCCAAAATCCAATTCTCCTACATCCATGTATCAATAAAATCCACAGAAACAATAGATTGTTTTCGTCATCAGGAATTTTCATGGTATTATAAATATTGAACTTAAATAAGTCACCATCGAATTCTATAGTTAAAAATCCATCATGAACATCTATTTTGGTTCTAGTTGTTTTCAAAAACGGCCTTCCGAATAAAATCAAAGTGGAGGAGGATATGTCATCCATGCCCATCTGTAAAATATAAAAGTTAGCTGGAAAAAGCATGTTTCCTACTTGAACCAATATTTCTTCTAACACACCTTTCGGGTAAGCATTTGAGCGATCCGCTTATTAAATCACTACGTTGGTTTCTTTAAGAGGTCCAACATTCAAAGATTTATACACATCGTATGGCATAACATTTATGGATGCACCTAAATCTAACATAGCTCTTTCAATCTGCAAATTACCAATTTGGCACGGGATAGTAAACATACCTGGATCTTGACATTTCGGTGGAAGCTTTTTCATTTGTAAAATTGCTGAAACGTTTTCTCCTTATTGAACTTTCTCATCGAATTTCAATTTCCTCTTTGACGTACAAAGCTCCTTAAGGAATTTTGCATATCATGGAATCTGTTTAATTGCATCAAGAAGAGGGATATTTACCTGAACCTTTCGGAAAGTCTCCAAAATTTCCTTTTCTTGTTCTTCCTTCTTTGCTTTTGCTAATCGACTTAGAAAAGGAGGTGGAAGCACTTTGTTTTGTACAACTTTTTGCATCAACTCCCATGGGGACTCTGTGTGCGTGATTCTTCCTCTATTTCTCTTTTGGAATTTTCCGAAATTTGTTCCTTTAGTTCCTTACCACTCCACAGTGTGATAGCCTTTGTGCTTTGTCTAGGATTAACCTCCGGTTGCGCGGGAAAATTACTAGAATTTTGTGCTTCCATTCGGTTAATGGCAGCTGCAATTTGACTTAACTAGTTTTCAAAATTATTATGTTGATTCTCCAAATTCTAAATACTTGCTTCAGTATTTCGTTGAAATGTCAAACTGTTAGTGGTCAAAGTGTGCATTATATCTTCCAAAAAAGACGTACCTTCGGCAGTTGATGTCATATTTGGATTATGAGGTGGCACGTATGGTTGTCTATATGGTTGAAAATTCGTGGCTGCTTGCTGCCCTTGAGGATTCCCATATCGCAAATTCAGATGATCATGCCATCGCAGATTATATGTATTAGAGAATGGGTCGTACTTCCTTTGATTTGACCCAGCAAATCCTTTCACGGCATTCACTTGCTCCGTGTTTTCTTCCTGAATAAATCAGTAGAATGTCCTATCATTGAACATATACCACATACCTTAGCTTCTTTTTTCTCGTGACTGCTAATTGTCGCACCAAGGAAGTGAGGTCATGCAATCTCTTTTCCAACAAGGTTGCAATAACTTCATTCACGCCCTTTGACCCATGCCTAGTACAAATTCCTTATTGTTACGTGTTGGAGGCCATGTTCGTGATCAATTCTCTTGCGGTCACTGGCGTTTTGTTGACTAAGGCACCACTGCTTGCTGCGTCGATCATGCTCCTATCAGAAAGCAAAAGTCCTTTGTAGAAATATTGAATTAATAACTGTTCGGTTATTTGGTGGTGCGGATAGCAAGTGCATAATTTCTTGAATCTATCCTAATATTTGTAGAATGTTTCTCCTGTATGTTGACGAATTCCACATATCTCTTTCCAAATATTAGTTGCTCTCGATGCTGGAAAATACTTTTCGAAGAAAAGCCTCTTCATTTTAGCCCACGTCTGCACATTCTCTCCAGCTGAATAATATAGTCAATCTTGTGCATCGTCTTTAAGAGAAAACAGAAAAGCTCTCAGCTTAATCTACTCTTCCATCACATTAGTCGGCTTCATACCCATGCAAACTATATCGAATTCCTTTAAGTACTTGCATGGATCTTCTCCTGGTAATCCCCTGAAAATAGGTAATAAGTGAATCAGTCCAGATTTTAATTCGAAAGTATTATTATCACCTAAATTTGGGAAGTTGTTGCGCGTCAGTTGGCGCGGGTAGTTCACTAAGGGTGCGGTTGGTGGCTATCCTATCCATCTTCTACGTCTCTTTTTGCTTTTTGGTCCGTTTTCGTAGTCTTTTCACTGTCTTTTTGATCTGAGGATTATACTATAAGTTATCTAATTGGTTTGAACGCGTAACGTACATAAACCGTCAAAATTCTTCAGCAACGGCGCTCAAATTTGGTGATGTTGTCTCCTACAACCAAATATAAAAGAAATCACTTTCGTTAAAACAAATTAATGTAGTAGCGGTAAGCAGATATCGTTCCCACGAGGAATCTTTATGGTAATGAGTTGCAAATTCAAATGAAACAAATAACAAAAGTAAAAAAAAAGGGGTGTTTAATCACGACACTATCAGAAAATCAAGAGAAAAATCACAAATCGAAAGCAATAATTAAATCTAAAAAATTAATGAGAAAATAACTTGGTTTCGGGTCACCGATGTTATCATGCTATTATGGATCCTCGATATAAAATTGCAATTATTAATAAACATCCATTGGGAAAGTTTCTCTTAGGTGTAATGACTAAAAACATGTATCCTAGCATTCTTATTAAACAACAACCTAGATACGATCGTAGGTGTAATTAAGTAATAGCATTAAGAATCAAGAACCAATGAGCAAGCGAAATACATGTATGACATGCAATCAATCAAACGAATATCTTCTTAGAATTTCCGATTCTAACGTAGAGAAGTTAATCCTAATTGCTACTTCTGATTATCGAAACTGAACGTCATATTCCAGTAATCTAGCAGTTGAACCAATTAATCTCTAGTTGCGCACCTAGAAGCCAACGAATTCAATTGGAAAGAATAGATCTGAAGATATCCAATGTTTATTAACAACATAAAAAGTATCTGAAATATCTCACCATAATAACATGTAACATGGATCCCCTCAACTAAGACAAAAGATTTAGCTACTCATAATCAAATTGAAAACAAAAGAAATAACAAGGTAATCAGTCTCTATCCCTGGTCCTTTAATGAAAATTACAAAAACACCAATTGAAAATATGCAGAAACGTGAAGAACAAAAAACCAGAAAAGTGTAGCAGCCTAACAACATTTTTTCCCTATTCTAAAACCTAATATATATATATATATGCGTTAATCAACCAATCTCCTTCTTTTTGCTAATCTCTTCGTTATCTTCTCTTGATTTTGTCCAGATAAGGCACTCTTCTATTTTCGGTAGGTAACTCCCTTGAAAGATGGCAAGATAATCTTTAAAGATTGTGT
>JAOTAX010055887.1:0-10142 GCA_025629825.1 Erythroxylum guanchezii | reverse complement strand
CTTTTGTTACAGATAAGGATAGCTCTACGTTTAGCACAATGAAATTTCTAGCTTTTTGAATCTCACTAACTCTTTTTTCAAAAATCTCTAACTGCATAAGTTCATCAGTCTTCGACTCCAACTCGTATTTATAGCCTTCATGTTCAACTGCTTCTTGATAACTTCTTCTTTCTTCTTGATTCTTGATCTTTGAAGATTCAATTATTCAGTTGAGTTCTGTAACTAACTCAAGCTGATTAGTCATCCAACGTGGTATCAGTTTTTTCGTCTCATTTTTAATTCTACGCTTCCGTCTCACTTTTAATTCTACGCTTCCGTCTCACTTTTAGTTCTGCGCTTCTGTCCCACTTTTAATTCTGCGCTTCTGTCTCACTTTTAGTTTTGCGCTTCCGTCTCACTTCTAGCTTTGCGCTTCCGTCTGATATTTTATCGTCTCACTTTCTATCTTCGCACTTCTGTCTGTCTTTTGTTTTTGCGCTTCCGTCTGATTTTGCTTCCTTCTGATTTTCTTTCGTCTGTCTTTTGTTTTTGCGCTTCTGTCTGATTTTGCTTTCTGCTTCCGTCTGATTTTGCTTTCTGCTTCTGTCTGATTATTTTTTCCGTCTGATTATTTCTTCCGTCTCACTTTCTTTCTGCTTCCGTCTGATTATTTGGGCTTCATCAAAATCACTAATCGTGAAGTCATTTTGACTTAACACTTTTGACAACCATACATCAAGAATTTTGATGGCTAATATGATTATTAGAGATGAACAACCATTATCTACGGTTGAAAGCAAAAGATTCAGGATATTTCTTATTTCACTCCAACCAACTTTTAAGATTCCAAGTCAGAATACATTGAGGAATGATATTTTCAAAATTTATGACGATAAGAAGAGAGAAACATTGAGAGCATTGTCGAGTGTTCAAGGACGAATTACCATAACAACATACGTGTGGACAACCGATAACCAAAAGAAGGGTTACATGGCAGTGATGGCACATTATATTGATATTGATTGGAAGTTATGTAATAGACTTTTGAGGTAATTTATATTCTTTAATATAGGTATCATTTACTTTTTTCATTATTTAATGAATTTATGATTCATGTTGGTATGCTTTTTCGTGATAGGTTCATTTATATGCCGACACCACATATAAGTGAAAAATTGGCAAAGGTGTTGAAAGACTGTTTGATAAATTTGAACATCGATAACAAAGTATCCTCCATCGCAGTCAATAATTGTAGCACAAATGATGTTATGATTAAGAAGTTGAAGGGTAAGATGCGGGTTGGGAGCTTATTGGCTGGAGGTAAGTTATTTCATATGCATTGTTTTGCACATATTCTTAACTAGATTGTGAAGGATGGGTTGTAGAGGATAAAGGAAACAATAGAGTGTATTCGGAATAGTGTTTTATATTGGAGTGCAACTCCTAAAAAAGTTGGAACTTTTGAAGATGGTGCAGAAATTTTATGCATTCCAAATTCAAAGAAGTTGGTTTTAGATTGTCCTATCAGATAGAACTCAACCTTTAAAATGTTGGAGTCGACAATCCCATATGCTCAGTTGTTTATTAGACTAACAGAAAGGGATTCTTAGTATACCTGCGTACCATCAAAGGATCAATGGGACTTGGCTAGAGAACTTTGTATGAAGTTGAAATTATTTAATAATTGGATTGAATTATTTTCAGGAACAAAATATCTAACTTCGCACTGTATCTTTAGCACTATGTCCAATATAAAGCATGTTTTATCATTGTAGATGTTTGACTCCAATACAGTGATTCGGACTATGGTGGAGCGAATGGCGGAGAAGTTTAATTCTTATTGGTCTAAGGTTGGAGATATTGTTGCATTATTATATGTGTTGGACCTGAGATATAAGATGGACGAGATTGAATATATTTATAATGCATTGTACACTGGTAAAGCTCAAGAGCACCTAGATACCATGAAACAATTATGGTATCAATTGTTTAACGATTATGAAGTCAAAATGTAACAAAATTATGATCGAGAACTTAGCGGTGCTGCATGCAGTTCAACCTCGACTTCAATTTCAAGTTCAACCTTTTCTTCTGACCCATTGTTGATAGATTCTCTTTCAAATTTTTTGAAACACAAAAGGGCTAGAATTTCTTACAATACGATGGAGTTGGATAAATATTTTTTCGCAGATTGTGTTCCTGAAACTGAAGGTGAGTCGTTCGATATATTGTCATGGTGGAAGATGTATGCACATAATTATCCGATCTTGCAAGTCATTACACTGAGCTTGTTAGTTATTCCATCATCCACCGTTGCTTCAGAGTTTGCTTAGTACTAGTGGTCGGGTCATTACTCCTCATTGTGGTCGACTTCATTATCGCATTATAGAAGCCCTTATGTGTGCTCAAATTTAATTAAATAATAAAGATATTGATGGCAAATTCTTTTCTTTTTAATAGATTTATTTTATCTATCTTTATATTATCTTATCTAATATTGTGTTTTTTATTTTCCTACAACTACAGGTATTAATGCAGACGGGACTAGTCAAATTAATCGACCAATTGAAGGTTATTTTGATCAAATATATGAAGACGAAGGTATTTTTAATTTTTATTTAATATTACATTACTAAATATTCTTTTTATTTAAATATTATATTACTAAATATAATGTTTGTATATACAGATGATTAGATCCAAACTGTTGACAATCTTACCAACAAGTACAATTAGTCAATTAGATGATGCTCTCTCAGTCTCCACTCTCCAGTTTATCCAGCATGATATTATCTTAATTTTGTAAATTGTATCGTTTATTGTAAAATGATTTAGATAGTCATTCGTGTATAGCAAAATTTTATATAGTTAATGAATTTGGTTTTATCAATTCTCTCTTATAATAATTAATAAATTATTAAATAAAATTAAAAATCGTAATTAATTGAATTGAAATTTTTAACTATAACTATTAACTTAATGACTTTTCATACAAATTTATGATCAATTGAATTAAAATTCCTAATTAATCATACCAATAAATACATCTCAATATTTTAATTTTAAAGTTTATTTTCTCATTAATGATATGAAAATGTATGTAACACCCTTCAATATAAACTTGACTTAATGACTTTTAACACAAATCGTGTTAATATTTAGCTCATTATACCTAAATATTACTTAAAACATTAAGAAGTTAGTGATGTTACGTTTCATTCAATGACTTATAGTTTTATTCAAATGAAATATTAAGTGGTTTAAATAAAAGGGTATAAATATTTTGTAATTTAATATTCGATAAATTAATAACTTTATTATATCCTAATTATATGTTGTTATAACTTAAAGTTGTGACATAATATATATATTAAAAAGAAAAAAAGGTGAAAATTTTATAAATTTTATGAAATATGGTATGCTTATAACACTCTAAAGATGAGAAGGATTTAAAGTAAAACTTATATCAAGGTTTCGAGTAAGGAATTATTTTTAACAAATTTTTAATTAGAGTGACTTAGAAATGAATCTTCTAATATTAGGATTTAGAAAGGAGAAAAAATTGTGAATATAAATTTAGATTAATTAGAATATAATGATCTTAGAAAAAAAGTAAAAGAACTATTTTCAAAAGTAGTAAAAATAATAATTTATAAAAACATATCAAAAGCATTTATAAAATGTATTCTAGTTTTAATAAAATAATAGCTATTTTCAATATAATATACCATACGTATTTGTTTTTATAACTCAATTACTTATATATTCTTTTGGAGATGAGACAATAGGATTAATAAAGTGATTAATCCATTTTAAGATTAATATAAATACATATATGCATAATGTATATATTGTGTAAATATGAAAAATAAAATGAAAAAGTTTAAACATGTTAAGAGTAATCATTATATTAATTAATTTCTTTTAATATGTGTAATAATAGATATAATAGGAAAAGACAATAATATTTATTCAACTATACAAGCTAAAAAATCAACAATAACTAAAAGTACAACAACTACATCAATTAAGAGTTTTGTACATAATTTATAAAAACATTAAAAGTTTGAAAATATTATATTATAAACTTAATAAACGTATTTTTTTAAAATCATATTAAAAGAAATATAACAATTTATTAAACACGTAAAAATAATATTTGAAATAAATTCATTATACTTAGATAATAACTTTTTACATTTACATTATAATTAATTGTTATAATAAAATTACAAAATTAAATTTAAATTCACTTGTTTGTAGGGAATAATTATGACAACATTATCATTGCTACATATTTTTAATAAATATATATTGGTTCGTATTTTATATCTTTTATTTTATATAAATATTTTTGTATAATTTATAGGTAATTCTATCTTACACTTTACTATAAATGGTTATGTTATAATTTGCAATTTATAAATTTTAAAAAATACAGCTACAACTTTTTTAAATTCTCTTAAAATAAATATATAAAAATTAAAAATATATATATTAAATGATCGGGTTGCCCTCGCCGAGCCACAGGCCTGCCCACGAGCTGGTTGACTTCGTCCCGCCCATAGGCCATGGGCTGCTCTTGGCGATTAGGTGTTGTGGAAGAAGACGAGCTTATGAGTCCAAAATTGCTACTAAAGAAATATTGATTGTTTCTTGTTCAAACCATTTATGATGCTCTTTAAAGAAGAGCAGTAGCTAACATACTGCTTATTTAGTTATTAGAGTAAAAATATGGTAGGGAATCAAGTCCGTCCCATTTGTTACCAACTACTTTTAACACTTGATAAGCTCAAACTCTCATAATTAGTAATGGATGATGAATCGTAAAGATTGGCCAGTGATTCCATTTGTACTATCTCAAGTAAACGAGTATTTGTGCATCCATAGGAGAAGTTGTGGAGGTTAGTTCTACAATTTTGCTAAATGTTTGATCCTTTTTCTCACATATTTAGAAAGTCTAAACTTGGTTATATATGGGCAACAGGTAAGGATAATGAAGGGAAAAGATTCAACTGAAGCAAAGGGCTATGCTTTTGTAACCTTCAGAACAAAGGAGCTGGCTTCAAAGGCCATCAAAGAGTTGAAGAACACTGAGTTCAAGGTAACATTTCATGGTTTCCTTTTAAATATATGACCTAAACCTTACAGATCACCTTAAGTTTATGCTTGATAAGTTGTAGTTTTACATTTATTTGTTGATTTGAAATATTTTTTACAGACATTCATAAAATTATATTGGAGTGTCGTAGTTGCTTGATTTGCTTATGTTTCAAATTTGAATTCCCTTTTCAGGGTAAAAAGATTAAGTGTTCAACATCTCAAGTTAATCATGGACTATTTGTAGGTAATTCTCCAAGAACTTGGGAGGAGGAAGATATGAGGAAAGTTGTTACGAAGATTGGTCCAGGAGTTACTTCAGTGGAATTATTGAAGGTATGCATGCTGCATTCTTCCCTCTTACATACTTGTGTATAAATATGTTGGAAACTTGACGAGCTCCAAATAAATTCTACAAGATTTTTTTTTCTTTCTTGCAAGAGCTACGGCTCTTTTTTCCTTCACACGTTTCTCTCACTTTTTTTTAATGTAATATACTACTACACTTTCCTTTTTATTCACCTTAGGAACTCAAAGTACAAAAGTGGACTAGCCTTTATATAAAGGCATGCATAAACCGACATTGGGGGGGGGGAAGCATTAAATGATAGGACATGTGTTTTAAACTCAAAGGTTGACAAATCAAACTTTACTACTCCTATACAGCTCTTAGCTAATAAGCAATTATTTAGAGCCATACATTTGGAGCTACACACATAAAAGGGAAGGAGAGTTTGATTTCTAACACTCCCCCTCAAACTTGACTTCGCATGCCAAGCTTTTCCCGTAATTTGCGGAACACTTCATTGTTTAATGGTTTTGTAAAAATATCTGCCAGTTAATCTTCTATTCTGCAGAACACCAATTCCACAATTTTATTTTTCACCTGTTCCCGAATGAAATGACATTTTATGTGTTTGTTTCGACTGTGCCACTGAATTTTTTCCAAGTGATATGGTAGACTTGTTGTCAACATATATTCTTGTCAGGCCTTCTTGCGCGTGATCCAACTCACTTAAAATATATCTCAACCACATTGCTTGGTATGAACTTGCTGTTGCAGCTAAATACTCAGCCTCACATGTTGAAACGGCAACCGTTTGCTGCTTCTTTGATGACCATGAAAATATTGCTGACCCAATATAAAAGGCATAACCAGAAGTACTTTTTCTATCATCCACATCTCCACCAAAATCACTATCTGACTAACCAATTAATTTCGAATTTTGAGAATGTGTATAGAATAGACCTTGGTCAATTGTACCTTTAATATATCTCAAAATTCTTTTTGCTGCGTCAAAGTGATCTTGTTTTGGTTTCTCCATATATCTGCTGACTAGCCCAACTGCATACATAATATCTGGTCTTGTGTAGGTCAGATACCTCAAACTTCCAACCAAACTCTTGAATAATGATGGGTCTATAGATTTTCTATCTAAATCTCTTCTTAACTTTATGCTTGCTTCGACAGGTGTGGTTGTTGGATTACAATCTTTCATTTTGAACTTCTGTAAGACTTCATCTGCATATTTCACTTGAGAAATGAAAATTCCTTCTCCTGTTTGTTTCACTTCGACTCCAAAGAAGTAGACCATTTCACCTATATCAGTCATCTCAAAGTCTTTGGTCATGGCTTTCTTAAAATCATCAAACATACCTGGATTATTTCCTGTGAAAATAATGTCGTCCACATATAAGCACATGATCATGATATCTCCTTGTTTGTTTTTCTTCGTGTACAGCGCATGCTCACATGGGCTTTTCACAAATACGTTCATTTGAAAGTACTCATCTATTCTTGTATTCCAAGCCCTCGGAGCTTGCTTCAATCCATAAAGAGCCTTCTTCAGTTTGTAGACTTTGTCTTTCTGACCTTTTTTGACATATCCAGGTGGTTGTTCAATATAAACTTCTTCTTCTAAGTAACCATTCAGAAAAGCTGACTTCACATCCAACTGGTAAATCTTTCATTTGTTTTGTGCTGCAAGTGCTATGAGAAGTTTGATTGTATCAATTCTTGCGACTGGAGCAAATACTTCTTCATAATCAATTCCATATTTTTGTTTATAACCTTTCACGACCAACCTTGCCTTATATCCTTCCACCTTTCCTTCTTGATTGGTTTTTGTCTTATATACCCACTTGACTCCAATTGGTTTATGTCCTTTTGGAAGACTGGTCAATTCCCATGTATCATTTCTTTGGATGGCACCAATTTCTTCATTCATTGCTTTTTCCCACTTTTTGTCTCCAGCGGCTTCTTCGTATGTCACCGGATCATATGCAACCATCAAACAAAACAACGAATAGTCAAATGTATCTATTCATTCAGTAGAATCATAGAGTTCACTGAGATTTCTTGTTTTAATTGGTGCTCCCCCTGAATTGTTGTTGCTGCTACTACTTGGCGTTGACGATGTCGATGCAGGTGTTGTTGGTGGACTTTGTGGAGGAGAATGATTATCTTATTGTTCTTGTACATCTAGGTCATCATTATCCTCATCATCAAAGAACATACCTTGAGTATTCCTTTCTTCTCTACTCCACTTCCAGCATTCTGCTTCATCGAACTCAACATCTCTTGAGATGATCACCTTCTTGGTTAAAAGGTTGTACAATTTATATGCTTTACTCTTGTTGTCGGAGCCAATGAAAATGCATTTCTCCCCTTTATCATCCAACTTCTTTCTTTTTTGGACAGGAATATGGGCATATGCAATGCTCCCAAAAATCCTAAGATGTCCAACACCTGGTTTGCTTCCACTCCACGCTTTATTAGGTGTAAAAAATTTGACGCTTTTTTTTGGACACCGATTCAGCAAATAAATTGCACATACCACGGTTTCAGCCTACAAATTCGTTGGTAAATGCTTTTCTTTCAACATGCTCCTCGCCATATCAAGAATTGTGCAGTTCTTCCTTTCTGCAGCGCCATTTTGTTGAGGTGTATATCTTGTTGTTAGCTGATGAATAATTCCATGTTCTCTATAAAAATTCTCGAACAACTTTGAGGTGTACTCACCTCCTCTATCAGATCTTAGTATCTTTAGATACTGTCCACTTTGCTTTTCGACCATCGCTTTGAACTTATCAAGAGCCTCTGATTTTTCTTTCAAAATATACACCCAACATTTTCTACTAAAATCATCAATAAAAGTTAACTAGTACCTATTTCCTCCAGCTGATGGTACATCAAATGGACCAGCAATATCTGTGTGGACAATCTCTAGCAGCCTTCTGGCTCTCCATGATTTTCCAGTTTCAAACTGTTGTCTGTGTTGCTTTCCTTTGATGCAGGCTTCACACAACTACTTTGGTTGATCAACTTCTGGTGATCCGTTCACCATCTTTGATTTTGATAATAACTTTAGTCCAATAAATCCAAGATGATCAAACCTTAAATGCCACAACCAGGATTCATCTTCAATAGCTGACTTCATGCACTTTATCAACTCGTTTCGTACGTCAAGGGTGAAAAGACGATTCTTCGTCATCTTTATTCTTACTATCAATTCTCCTTTCTGATTCCAGATGGTGAGATATCCATTTTTCAATAATATAACGTATTTCTTTTCTAAGAGTTGACCGAGGCTGATGATGTTGCTTTTCAATGTAGGCATGTAATAGATATCAGTAATATATGCCTTTTCTCCATTTTTCAAGGTAATTGTAATTTTACCTTTTCCTCTGATCGAAATCTTTGTTGAATTACTGAATGTAACTTCACCATGAACTGTTTCATCCATGTTTGTGAACAACTCTTTCTGATCACACATATGGTTGCTGGCACCAGTGTCTAGGTACCAAACATTACTATTGCTTTGCTCATTGACTGGTAAAGAGAGAAGCATAACTTCATTATCTTTCTTGTCTTCTGCTGCTGCAAAATGACTTTTTTCTTGTACCTCAGGATTCGATCTGCATTCGTAACTAAAATGACCATATTTATTACAATTATAACACTGCACTTGAGATTTATCTCTTCTTTGTTTAAATTTGCCTTTTCCTCTATCTCTATAACCTCTTCCACGACCATATGTCAGATTTCCTTCATTTGTATTTTTTCTTTCAAAAAATTGTCGACCACGTCCACTTCCGCCTTGGTTGTTCCATCGACCACGTCCCCTTTGGTAGCCAACTCTATAGCCACGTTGACTTCCTCTGTCCTGTTTCTGGCTACTGCTTGCTTGATTTTCATCAACTGATAATTTGTTTTGCAAGACTTTCTCCAAGTCGCCAGTATCATCATTCTGGTTCATTCTTTGCTCGTGTACTTGAAGAGAACCAACGAGTTCATCAATCGAAAGTTCTGACAAATCTTTCGATTCTTCGATTGCAACAACGATATAATCAAATTTGCGTGTAAGCGAACGCAAAAGCTTTTCCATTACACGAACATCGTCTAGAGTTTCACCATTTCTTTTCATTTCATTAGCCACCGTTTTCAAACGAGTGACATAATCGCCAATATTTTCTGAGCTTTGCATTTTTAGCATCTCGAACTCAGCTCTGAGTGATTGTAGATGTACCTTTTTAGTTTTTTCAACTCCTTAGAAAGATTTCTACAGAATCTCCCATGCCTCTTATGAAGTCTTTGTGCTTGAAATTTTCTCGAACGTGGGTTCATTAACACCTTGAAAAATAAAGAATAATGCCTTCTTATCTTTCTTTCGATTTTCTTTCAACGTCTTTTTCTCGGCATCTGATAAGACTGCTTCGGCAGCTGCATCTACGGGCTTAGTATATCCATCATCGACAATATCTTATAAATCATGAGAACCAAGCATCACTCTCATCTGGATGCTCCAATTCCCATAATTTGTCTTTGTCAATTTCGGAACTTGAGGCTGGATCAAATTGGTCATTGCTTCACCAATTCACGAACAAACGAACCAAGCTCTGATACCACTTGTTGGAAACTTGATAAGCTCCAAATGATAGGACATGTGTTTTAAACTCAAAGGTTGACAAACTTGGGAGGGGGGGAGCATTAAATGATAGGACATGTGTTTTAAACTCAAAGGTTGACAAATCAAACTTTACTACTCCTATACAACTCTTAG
>JAOTAX010055868.1:0-10142 GCA_025629825.1 Erythroxylum guanchezii | reverse complement strand
ACTCAATTATACCTGAAATGTCATGAATGCATGCACAAATATTGGTATGAGTCCAAAAATGTATATGCTCAAATAAGAAAAAATTCAATTATACAAAGCATACCATGCATTGAAATTCCTTAATATTCTAACCCCTAATATGGGGCGTTACACCTAGTGCACCTAGCGACGAAAAGAGCCGGTCTCTATAAGGTGTAAGGTACTGACAGATCGAGTTATACATCAGGTATGTCTTTGTTGTTTTTTGTATTTAATTATGCGGCATGCTGGTTTTTACTTATTCAATTTTTTTCTTCTCTTCTTCTGTGTCCTGCATCATTATTTTACATATCACATCTGCATGTGAGTCTATCGGAAACAACCTCTCTATCATGTAAGGGTAAGGCTGACGCTATATGACTTCCTCAGATCCCGCTTCATTGCGAAATTTCAAACTGAGGGCGATGATAATGATGATGATGATGAATAAAGAAAGATGATGATTGAAATCAAGCAAATGGATTCCCTCAGCCACCTTCGGCTACGACTACTTGTCTAATAGATAATACTTAGAAGAAGAAAGATCATGGAATTAACATAAATATAAAAATTGGAGTAAGAAAAGATTAGGAAAAAACTAGGAGAGAAGAAAATAAATGAAGCGCAAGAGTACAAAAGTGTTTGTGTGGTGCTACCCTGATAAAGAATTAAAGATTAAACATTAAAGAATAAAGAGTGATAAAATAAAAGAAGATGATGTGAGTTTAGGAAGGACGAAGAAGCAGTAAAGAAGAATAGTTTAAAATAAATAAATCAAGTTTACCTTTTGAAAAAAAATTACATTATTTTAATTAATCGAACAAAATTATATTATTTTAATTAATAAAATATTTTATTTTTATAATTTTTACTTTTTATTTATTATATATTCACTTTATAATAGTTTAATACCAATTAAAACATGGCTAAAAACAAACTTCTTGGCATTTTATTAACCTTGTATTTTTCCCACGTCTCTTAAACTCTTACGTCCTGTTTGGTATACTAGAATAGTTATTCTATTCCATAGCTATTCCTAACATATTACTAATTTTATGTTTGGTTAAAAACCAAACTCAGAATAGCTATGCATCAGAAAAATCTATTTTTAAATTATGAGGAATACACAAAACTCATCTCTACTTATGTTTAACTTTTTCAAGAATAGTTATTCCAATAGAAGACAACTTTATCCTTCTCACAAATAATAATAATAATAATAATAATAATAATAATAAGATAATTAATTTCATATAATAAAATTAATAATAATAATAATAACTAGAAAATTTATAACAATTATCAATAATGATAACAATAATTAATAATTAATAATAACAATTACAATAATAATAAGTACAAAATAATTAATAATATTAATAATAATAAATTAATAATAAGTACAAAATTTAAAATAATAATAATAATAATAGTAATAGTAATAATAATAGTAATAATAATAATAAGATAATTAATTTCGTATAATAAATTTAATAATAAAAATGATAATAATAATAATAATAAGTAGAAAATTTATAACAATAATTAATAATAAAAATAACAATAATTAATAATTAATAATCACAATATTAATAATAATAAGTACAAAATTTATAATAATAATTAATAATAATAATAATAACAATAATTAATAATAATAATAATAATAATAATAATAATAATAATAATAATAATAATAATAATAATAATAATAATAGTAATAATAATAATAACAACAACAACAACAACAACAATAATAATCCCATGCGTGAATGGGAGGGTAAAGTACTAATTTCCTTTTGTGTTTTGTTTTCGTTCCCGGGACAAGAAAACTGTACCACAGTCATGGGAGGTATGCAAAATTTCTGTCCCTGTGCTTCGGAGACGGGACAAAAATAGTTGGGGACAATAAGCAAACACTATGGAGTGCAGGACTTTTGTGTCTTCGTCATCTGTCCCCACCCATGGGGACAGTAACCAAACACAGCCTAACATAGCGTTTGGCTCCTGTTCCCGTTAATGGGGACAGAAGACAAGACAAAAAAATCATGTTTCCGTGATACGTTTGCTTGCTGTCCCCGAAGTCCTGTCCACCATCCCCGGTGGATAGAGACAAAGTTTTTTGTCCCTCCTAAAAAGGGAGGACAGGGACACGTTGTCCATGTCTTCGCAACAACACAAGCATTTTTTACTCATCTGACCCCCGACTCCTTGACCCTCGTCTTCCCTGACTCCTTCGGCTATCTTCGTCCCCGACTCCTCCTCGTCATTGCCACGGATCGCAACCAGCATTATCTCCTTCGCCCTCACGATTGCAGTCTCCAGCCTTCCCTCTCGCACGTTGCCCTTCTTCCCTAAGACGTTCGTGTCTCCAGTGTCAAGTAAGTATTTGATTGTATGGTGAAAAAATGTCGGTCTTCCTTGCTTGACCGACACCCGAACAAGCAAACGTGTTGTACATTGTTGTCTTCTTCTACTCTCTGTCCCTCTTATGAGTGATTTGTGGTTGACCCAGGACCCACTTTCTGTCCGGATCCAGCAATGCATGCCCACTGGGTTTTGAATTGACTTCATCTTTGGGGTTTGAAGTTTTTTTTTTTGCTTTGGGGAAGGAGGAGTTTGGTTGGGAGGTTGATTTATGTTTCTGTGTTTTGATGATGCACGATTGAATGTGGGGATTTGGTTGGGAATTTGTATACGGATCTGTGTTGGGTTTTTGTTGTATGCAAAATTGGTGAGAATAATGGTGGTTCCGAGGATCTTATGTAGTTTTTGTTAGCATAATGTGTATGCATTGTGTCATTATGGTTGGATAGCTATTGAAATTCCCTAACCAGAGAAGAAGGAAGTGTTGAAGAGGGTTTAATTGATATGGAAATGTTTGGATGAATGCATATAAATGGCTGAGAAAATGTAGCATTTTATCATTCGAGTACTTGAACATGTAATTAATCAAACTTCTGAGTTATATACGGTTCTTTTATTCATTCATTACTTCAACAGATATTGTGTTTGAGCAATATCTGTTTAGTTTATGGAATTGAATTATATCCATTCATTGAACAAGGTGTTTCTTACATATGCCAATTTGATTCTTAAAAATTTAAATGCATTGGTCACTAATCTGAATATGGGCAATTGGTTGATGCTTGCAAATGCACAAAACTTAAATGGTTTTAGGATGCTTTCGAATAATTTAACCTGTTTGTTTGATGTTGTTTAGGAATCATTAGTGCTGGTTGATCGGTGAGAGGTTGCAATCATCTTCAAATATTATCTTCAGTTTCTGTTGAGAGGTATTTGATATGTGCTGAATTTAATCAACTGCTTGAATTGTAAATGAAATAAACCCTTGCATTGTTTGTTGGAAGATGTTGATGTTTATACAATGTTCATGGTTTACATACTATCAATGTAGAAATTGAAAGAAACCAGGCAATTTCTATGTTAGTTATGATGATTAAGTTCATTGGTTGATAATTTTTAGCTTGTACAATTTTCTGTGCAGTGGATACAACATCATAAACTAATGTGGTCCATCATGCTATAGGAATAAAGAGCATGAACAATAGGTCAACAGCCTATTTAAGCCTTTTAGTGGAGTAATATTGAAGGAGACATTTGCAAAATAAAATTACTATTGTTGGAGGCTTACTAAAACCTTCTTGTAGGCTTAGTAAGTTTCAAACAATTAAATAATAGTAATAACTTTCTAACAATTAGATTATGAGATTAGGAGACAAAATTTGCAAAAAGCCAGTGGCCCTTATTTTAAGTCACACAAAAGTTAGGAGACATAATTTGCAACAAGATTCAGCTTTGAGATCATATACATACCCAATGTTAGCATATCTATTGAGAAGCACGTTTGGGTCAATCATGCTATAAATCAGAGTTTGTATGCTTTTCATCTCCCTCTTTACCCCCGGAACCTAGATCAGTGCACACAAAGCATAAGCTTGTTTGATGTGATTGAAATGTATATAGCCATCACTTTAGTGAAGGGACTAATAAAGAAACACATATCATGCTCTATTTTTCTTCAAATTGTAAGCCTTATATATTATAGATATTTGGGTTTTGAGTATTTTCCTTTGAATACTCACTAGTAATCAACCTTCTCAATGATATTGTAAATCTAATTTTGTCAAAACAGTAAGAAGGAAGCACTATGGAAGCTTATTCACTCTAATTTGTATAGTTTTTTCCACTCCTATTTTATAAGCTTTAAATATCAATCATCTTTTTCCATTTACTAATTTTTTAATAATATTTGATATAGATTTACTATTGTTTTAATATGTTCAATATAATTTCTTATTCTTTTGTTTTAATAAGAGGTTAAGGTAGAGTTTATAGTGTAAATTCTTTAATGTTCCTATGATGGAATGATGATGCATGGATCTTTATCTATTATCTTTCATACTTAATTCTTTGAAAAGGTCGATAAAATTCTATATGATTTGAGATGTTACATAATGGAGTGAGAGTGAAAGTGTGGTGTTACTACATAAGATAACAAATATAGATAGAAGTATCATAACATTAAAACACTCTTATATGTGGAACACGAATTTACAATATTATTAAACTGAATTTACAAGAGTTTTTTATAGATAGAAGAATAAGTTAATAATATGAAGCAAGTGTACACAAAAGTCTGTAATAAAAACTATACAAACAAAGACTAGATAATTATTACATCAAAGTGAATATGTATCGTATAAAGTGACAATTTGGGATCGTTGAGCTACTTGATTCTCTAAGTTATTAAGCATTGGGAGCTAAACCGTATGGTAAGATATGCTGTCTAATTATGACTCACAAGCTTTTAAAAGTAGTTTCATTGGAGTTAAAAGAGCCACTAAATATCCTATTGTTTCTTTCTTCCCAAATATCAGCAACTAGGCATTAAAAGCTACTTTCAGCACCCATAAATCTCCTTAATGTTTCATCTGAACCTCACTGCACTAGTTGATAAGAAAAAGCTGAATGATTGCCTTCCAAATGTATTGACTATATTGGCATTGAAAAAAGATATGTTCTATGTTTCCAATAGAAGACTTGCAGAGAATAAACCAATTTGGTAAAGCAGAAAATTGTGCTATTTTGTCAATTGTGGGAAGTCTGTTTTTGATTGGTAGCTAAGAAGTGATTTAGGCATTTTTCAATTATGTTTATACCGTATAAGCTTATGCCATAATACATTTTGATTGGTGCTTCTGGACACGGACCAACATGATCCATTAGAGAAGGCACCAAAAAGTTTATGCAGCCCATGGATTACATCTTCTTTGGAGGTGTTTAGGACAATATTTGGACAGAAAGTGATCAATCCAAATGTTGAAGATAAAGCAAAGAGGTTTAACATGGGCAATGCTTCAACAAGTATGATATTTGAGATGTTATGTAATAAGGAGGGGATTTGCTTTAGTGACAAAAGCTAGAGGACCAAAAGGAAATGGTCCTCTAGCTTTTGAATATATGAATGCATAAATATGAGTTTTCCTGTTTTGAAAACTAAATGTTTTTAGGAAAATGGTCAACAATTACAAATCAGTTGGACTTGTATGACCACCTAGAGCCTCAAGTTTCTGTCAAGTTGATATAGAATTCTTTCCTTTATTTATTATTATTATTATTGATTAACTTACTTGAGTCTTTTAAAAGAATTGCTTTAATGCTGTTGTGTTCTTGCATCATCTTCCCTCACAGTATCAGTCCTCCTCGATGCATAACCACAGTCAAAGCATTGTTTAAACATTGCAAACATTGTGGGTGTGACTCAATTAAACAATCCCTTCTCCTAGATCTGTACTAAAGCATTGTTTAAACATTCCAAACATTACAAAGAACACTTAAACTGAGAAGACATATAGATGAGAGACATTTGTTTTGACATACACATATGACATCACAAAATCCTACAGTTTGCAGTTCATAACCAATGTATAAAATGTATATGACAACAAACAATAATATCATGTGATCAATGTATAAAATGAGCGGCTTGGTTGTTGATTATCTCCCTCTCTTCAATACTTGCTACAAGACAAAAAGGGTTGGGAATGGATGTTCTTAAATTATCTCCCCCTCTTCTCCATCAACTTGTTCTACTAAAACTGACCGCAAAACGACAAAAAACATATATTAGATTTAGACTCATGCTACATGTCCAAATTTGGTGACGAAATGAATCAGTAGAGTATAATAGAAACGAACAAGGAATGATTGAAATTATTTGTAAATTTTAGGAAAAGATGTACATGAATATGAGGCGAATAATTAAGAGCACATACTTCATATGCTAAAACTTTATGTTTATTACATTACCTAATGAATGAAAAATTAGCAAATTAGTCAATTTGCTTTTTTTTTTAAACTTCTATCTTTAAAATTGGATGTCTGGAGCATATTTGCTCTAGTGGTTCTAGGTATTCTTCTTCTTCATATCTCTTTACCAACAATAACCTTTGCTTCCTTGTTTATTTTACTTTTTTTCTCTCAACTTGTTTTACTCACCCTTACCCTTGTCATTCAACTTCTTCTAGTCCCTCTTATATTGTTTTCTCTTTTGTGGCTTTTCCTTGTGTTATTTTTCTTCTTCCAGAACTCTTTTTTTATATCTTCTTTATAATCTACCTAGAGGTCAACCAATATAATTATCTTTCATTTATAATATTTTTTTCATTAGCTTGGTTGTTGATTATGGACTTGTTTATTGTATCCTTTAGAAGCTTCTTTTTATTATCTTTATTATTATTACATAATGATCCTAATTCTTCTTAGTTTTGAGTATTTCATATTTTAATTGTTTCCTTCTATTTGTGTAGTATGACTCAAAGGTACATGTGTGTTTGCAGATGGTATTTAAACATGGACTTGGTTTTGATAACAATGTATAAATACTTTGCAGATAGTATTTATTTACAAACATGGATAACGGCGTTCGTGAAGCGATGTTAAAGTATTTGACTTTTCTTGATGTTTGAAATGGGCAGTTGGAATTAATGAAAGTGGTAATATTGGTAGTGATGGCAATATACAGAAGAAAACAGAGGAGAAGTGACAATGCATTAGGGAGTAGGGCATTGACAGTGCCAAGAAGGCAAGCTAATATAAATAGGATTTTGAATGAGGGTGATAGGAATATTCAGTGGGATTTAAGGACGTACTTATATACATTCAATGTGTTATGTGAAATGCTTCAAGCCCATGGTGGGTTGACGAATACTGGCCATGTGCCTATTAAAGAAAAAGTGTTAATCTTCTTAAGAATATTAACGCAAAATGAATCTAATAGAGTACTATAAGTTAGATTGATAAGATCGGGAGAAACAATAAGTAGGGCCTTCCATAATGTGTTGAAGGTTGTATTAAGGCTACAACATCTGTTGTATGTCAAGCCCATAGCAATTCCAGATGATTGCACAGACCCTAGATGGAAATGGTTTAAGGTTAGTAACCTTTCATAGCTATAACAAATTGTCTAATATCAGTATTGTAAATAACTAATGATATAACTTTGTTTTCCTAGATTTTTGTTCAAAAGGTTGCCTTGGTGCTCTAGATGGGACCTACATAGATATTACGGTTACCCAAGCAGAGAAACCCAGATACAGAGGTAGGAGAGGGAAAATATGCACAAATGTGTTAGGGGTGTGTGATAAGAACTTAAACTTTGTTTATGTTCTTGTGGGATGGGAGGGTTCAGCATCGGATTCAAGGGTTCTGCACGATACTGTAACGAGGCAGAATGAGCTTCAAGTGCCAAGGGGTATGTAACCTCTGAATTATACACAAATTCCAAAATTTGCACACATGTTTGATGCTAAATATGCACAATAGGAATAATGTTTTCTGTGTATAGGAAATTACTACTTAGTCGATGCTGGCTATACCAACAGTCCTGGCTTTCTTGCACCTTTTAGAGGCACAAGATACCACATTTAAGAGTGGGTAAGAGATGGAAGGGCACCTAGAAACCGAGAGGAGCTCTGTAATAAGAGACACTCATCTGCTAGAAATGTAATTGAACGTGCATTTGGGCTACTGAAAAAAGATGGAAAATCCTAAGAACTCCATCTTTTTATTCAGCAACCACTCATGTGCACATAATTCTTGCGTGCACCCTTCTGCACAACTTTATTAGGTTGCATATGAGCGAAGATCCAGCAGAGCTAACTCCTCTTGAAGTCGAGGATATGCCAATTGGGGAAGATGCTTCCTTGCCTGAAACTGTTGATTGTGTTGAGACAAGTAATGAATGGAGTCAATGGAGAGAGGAATTAGCGACGAACATCTTTGACGAATGGAGAAGCAACAATTAAAATGTGAACTTCCTTTTAGAGTGTGAGTTTTTAGATTAGTGAATTGCGAGATTCACTTCGGTAGGCTTTTATTGTAATTGAATTGAGGGATTGTTTGCATATCTTCTTCTGTTATTGACTTTGCTTGAAACTGAATATGAGCAGACAAATAAATTTCTGTTACGGATGTGTTGTTGATACTTAATAGCATGTTACTGCAAATTGAATATTGTCTTCTTTAATTTGCAAATTGCCATCAATTTATATTGCTTGAAAACAACTGTTGAATGGTTTGGCATGTTGTGGGATTCTTGACATTGGGTGGTTTAGGTGCAATGTCAAGAATTTGGACTAACAGTGAAACGGATGCATTTGTGACCTTAATGGAGGAGGCTATGGGTGGAATGAGTCCAAGCAATGCGTTGAGGTCGATAGCAAGCAAGTCCTTGATGAATGGATTAGGGTAATTCTGTGCTTATTGTTGATTGTTTTTAGAAGTGTCTGAATAATCATATGTAATTTGTGCTGACGTTTTCTGATGATTATTCTAGAGACACTCGAACAAGTACTACACTCCTGGCAAGCCATTCCCGCTTTACCCAAGACTTGAATTTGTGTTTGGGCGGGACAGAGCCACTGGTGGAAGGGCTCAGAATGCTACTGATGCTCAACATGACGTTGTTGATGAGGGTGAAACAGAAGGCGAAGCACCAATGGATGAACCAACTTTTGATGACCCTTTTGATCAACTAGCCCCACAATCAACTTCTGCTCCGACAACTTCAGCCCATGTCGTTGGTTCCGTTGCATCTTCCAACAACACTGCGGGAAAGGAACAGCCCAAAAGGAAACGGAAGATGCGGGATAGTGAAGCGCTGGAAAGCCTTGTAGCATCATTTGCTCATGCCATTGACACTAGCAAAGAGAATGCTAGGGTTATTGGGAATGCCATTGCACGAATGCAAGGAGCTAAGTTGGGTGAAGAGTTTGTCAATTTGGGCTTCTCCGTTGACGAATTTGTCAGGGTTGGAAAGATATTTGGGAGGCATGCTGAATTAATGAATATTTTCTGGGGTTTACCACCAGAAGTAAAACAGGCTTAAGTTAGGAGCCTTTTAGATGATGTTTAGGGTTTGCTGTATAATTTCTTAATATGCATGGTGATGAAACTGGGTACATGTCATCTTGAATGATGTATGTTTGAACAATTATCTTACTTATGAATGGTTGGTTTACTTACTATTTTATGTTTGTCATTTTCCTACGTGCATAGATGATGAATATATGATTCCTTTTCAGGTTCTAAAATATGGGCCGATACAATTTTTATGTGGTCTTTGTTGGACGTCAAGTTGGTATTTTTACCAATTGGGATGATGTCAAATTAGTAATTGAGGGATTTCCAAATGCTCGATTCAAGGGATATCGGACATTGGATGAAGCACAAACTGCTTATGCCATGGGCTCATATAGGCCGGCTCAACGCAATGTAGACATTGTCCCAACCGCCAATGCACCCTCCTCTATGCCGACTCCAGTCGCACGACCAACAAATGAACAAGTCAATGAAGTTGCAACTTTGCAGACAAACATGGCATCGGCTCAAGCATTTTTACTCATAGCCATTGGCGTCATTTTGGGAATTATTGTTCAAAACATTAGTAATAAATTCTAAGGCCTTAATGTATAACGAACCAATTATGTTATTAGTTCCAGTAATGCTTAGATGTTTTTTTTCAATGTATGTTGAACCTATAATGTAATTAATTATATGAATGTATGTTGAACCTATTATGTAATTAATTCTATGAATGC
>JAOTAX010055802.1:0-10146 GCA_025629825.1 Erythroxylum guanchezii | reverse complement strand
CCATTCTTAAGCCATAAGAACCAAAAACTCTCTAAAAATCCAAAGATTTAAAATCCCACTTACCTTGGATCTTCACCAAATGAGGAGTTTCTTAGCTTGAATGGAAGCTCTCATGCTCCTCTTCCTTTTTCCTTCATGAATAAACATTAAAATCCCTCTTGAAGACCATGAAAAATCGAAACCTAGCATTTTCTTTCTTCTTTCTCTTCTTCTCCACCGAACTCTCCCTCTTTCTCTCTTTTCTTTGTTCTTTTTCCTCCCAATTTCGTGCATCTCTTCTTCTTATAGCCAACCCACATATCTTATTTACCATAATGCCATTAATGAATGAGAAAAGTCCAAATTACCCTTACATGTAAGCCTTGAAACCTTAATGCTTAAGTGGTCTTCCAATTTTGCCCTCATACATACGTGCTCTAGCCACGTAATTCAATTTAATCCATATCATATGATCTTACTCAAATTAACATGCTAATTAACTCCCATTAACATGCTAATTACTTCCACAAAATACTTCATTAAGACCTCAAAATTCAATTAAATCATGTTTACCTCCTTCCAAAACTTAAGACCTTTTTCTAATCATGCAATTGAAGGAATTTGCTTGCACTTCCTTCTAGACAAATGTTCCTCATTGTCTTAAGTTTTCTATTAACACCAAAATCATTCAATTTGGTTCCATCATCTGAAAATTATACACCAAACATTTTCGGACTATTCTTATACGAAACAATATTCTGTGATCAAATTCCATCCTAAAATTGACACTCTTAGAGACTGAATCAAAACTCGATTTCAATAGACAATTTGTAGCCTTATCTTTCTAGTTTAATCCAAATCAAGAATCATCTAATTTGGATAACTAGAACGAAAATTATGGCTAAAACACTGAGGCATATTCAATGAACATATTTCACTTACAATTTCCAGCTCTTAACTTCCAACATTTCACATATAATCCATCTTGTACTTAAACCATCTTTTCCATTTCACTTCAAATGCAAGAATTCTTCCTTTCTTTACACATGAATGGTCATCAATAATTTCTCATTTAATAGTCCTATCTTTCAAGAAAAGTTCGGGGTCCAACACGTCTGCTTTTTGGCATTCGTCTGCTTTTGGCATTCGTCTACTTTCTGGCATTTGTCTTCTTTTGGCATTCGTCTGCTTTTTGACATTCGTCTGCTTTTTGGAATTCTTCTTCTTTTTGGCATTCGTTTGCTTTTCCCATTCGTCTGCTTTTTGGCATAAGCATGTTAAACATTGAGCATCCTCTATATGTTGTATTTTGTGTAAAGCCTTTGTTTATAATGTTAATATGTAATTAAAGTTATGTATGGGCTTCTGTTGTTTTGATAAATGAGTTTAGAACTGAAAAGTTCCCCGGTGTATGTGTATGTTTCTTTAGTAGCTGCACATTTCAAAAATCCAAGTCTTTCTTAGGTGTAAACATTGTGTGCAAACTTCCAGGGAAAAACTAGACTAATGGAGGCAAAATTAGTTAAAGTTGTCTTTTGAAAAGTTATAGCTTATCTTTCTAGCTTTCCAACAATATATAGTAAGAGATTTTTGGACATCGGGGTCGAAAATCATGGTCCTTAAGGGAAGATGCTTAGGAGCATAGATGCATCGTCTGTTTTTGTAAAGATGTATCGTCTATAAGGACGTATCATCTGTGATGACGTCATATCGTCTGTAAAGATGTATCATCTGTAAGGATGCATTGTGCGTAGAGACGTATTGTCTGAGATGACATCATATCGTCTGTGATGACGTCATATCATCTTAAGAGTTACATCTTCTTAAGTTGACTCTGCTTCGTCTTAAGAGTTGCATTGTCTTAAGTTGACTTTGATTTGTCTTAAGTTGACTTTACTTCGTCTTAAGAGTTGTATTGTCTTAAGTTGACTCCATTTGTCTGCTTTTTCTCATTCATCTATTTTTTTGGCATTCATCTGCTTTTTGGCATTCGTCTGCTTTTTGGCATTCATTTGCTTTTTGGCATTCGTATGCTTTTTGGCATTCGTATGCTTTTTGGCATTCGTCTGCTTTTTGGCATTCGTCTGTTTTTTGCTTCCTCTATAGTTGACTTTCCACTTCTTCTGTGCACCGTTCATCTTGTATCGTCTAGTAAATTTTTGATCCTTCAGATGATAGAATCTGTCTTCAAGGTCTGCATGTAAGTTGTCGATCTCGAAGTCTTTTTTCAAACCATCACAAAAAAAAACTTAATACAATATCTGTAGGGAAAGTTATGGCAATTTTCCCAATTTGTCTCTTTTTTTCCATTCATTTGCTTTTTTGTTTGGTTTAGTCTAATCCTATCATCTATCCCACTTTTG
Source organism: Erythroxylum guanchezii (assembly GCA_025629825.1). NCBI lineage: Eukaryota > Viridiplantae > Streptophyta > Magnoliopsida > Malpighiales > Erythroxylaceae > Erythroxylum > Erythroxylum guanchezii. The sequence goes on along the minus strand of JAOTAX010055802.1, from coordinate 7,804 downwards.
ACGCTTCAAACGATAGAATTTGTCTTTGAGGTCTTCATAAAAGTTGTAGATCTTGAAGTTGACTTTTGAACCATCTAAAGAATGACCTTAATCCGACATCTCTAGAGAAAGTTATGCTTATTGCCCTGAGACAGGTTCACTATAGTTTAGGACAAGTACTGTTTCAGTTATTTGTCTTCGAATGCTGGGCTCTGGAAGCGAGGTCTAGTAGTTTGGGTCTCCTAAAGGATAAGTCCACTTATTGGTAGCAAATGTGACCTCCCACAGAGGCATAGTTTGCAAGTATCTTGAGGGGATGTGTTAGACCCCGTTTCTGGAACCCAACTCTTCATAATATCATGATACCACAAATGTTGGACCCCGCTTGCTTCTAGAGCCCAACTTTCAGAAATCATGAACAATCCTTGAACTTGAACTTACATATTACCTTATATATCCATCATTAACTATTCATCTTCTTCTTCCTGATACCTTAACTATTGGGCACTGATCCCTGAACCTAACATTCCTTATCATGAGATGTGTACTTGAACTTATTCCCATACTGGGGTATTCCTATTTAACCCTCATCCTTGGTTCATCCTCATTTCCTGATACCTTAGTGTTGGGCCCAGTGTTGGGCCCAAGTCTTTCAAATCTGTCTTATACTGAATAAAAATTCTATGTTCAACTTCCATCCGTGCATTAAACCTGTTAGAGGTTGGGATTAAAATTCTATCCCTTCGGGTCATTCAATACTCTATGTCTATAGTTCATCTAGACACAGGACTTAACTCACTTGGAGGTCGGAGAACGAAGCTATGGCTGAAGGAATCAATCAGGGTTTGGACCTTAATCATATCAAACTTGTTTTGGAACAAAAGACTTATCTTGATCTAGGGTATTCAAACCTAGGTCATTCTTGGAAGGCTCAAAAGAAAACTTTAAGATCATAACTTTCATGAAGACTTTGAAGACAGATTCTATTGTCTGGAGTGTCAAAAAGGGACCAGACGATAGGAGATACCTTCAGACGAATCAAATAGCAGACAAAACAGCAAGCATATGAAGTAAAGCAAACGAATGGCAAAAGCAGACGAAGCGAAGCAGACAAAGCAAAACATACAAATGCAGAAGCAAATACTAGCATGAGGCAGATGAATACAAAAATAAATAGTAGCATGAAGCAGACGAATGCCAGAAGTAGATGAATGTGGAAGCAAATAGTAGCATGAAGCAGACGAATGCGGAAGCAAATAGTAGCATAAAGTAGACGACTGCCAGAAGCAGACGAATGCGGAAGCAAATAATAGCATAGAGCAGACGAATGCAAGAAGCAGATGAATATCGAAGTTAACTTAAGACGAAGCAAAGTCAACTTAAGAAGAAGCAAAGTCAACTTAAGACGATGCAACGCTTAAGATGAAGCAAAAGTCTTAAGACGAATGACGTTATCACAAACGATATAACGTCATTACAGACGAAGTGAAAGTCTTAAGACGAAGCGAAGTCTTAAGACGATAGCGAATAAACAAACGATACAAAAGACATACGATTATGCTAAGCAGACGAAAGCGCAAAACAGAAGAATGGCCCAAGGCAGACGAATGGCCAAGGGCAGACGAATCAAAGTCTTAAGATGAAGCGAAGTCTTAAGACGATAGCAAATAAGTAGACGATACAAAAGACAGACGAATCAGAAAGCAGATGAATACGCTAAATAAATGCATTCGCAAAGCAGACGAATGGCCCAAGGAAGACGAATGACCAAGGGCAAACGAATCAAAGTCTTAAGAAGAAACGAAGTCTTAAGACGATAGCGAAAAAGAAAACAATAGGTGTCAACTTGGGACGATGCAAAGTCAACTTAAGACAATGCACCTCTTATGACGAATGACTTCATCATAGACGATATGATGTCATTACAGACGAAGCGTCTGTCTTGAGACAAAGCGAATAAGCAAACGATACTCTTATAATTATACAAACGAATGCATCCTAGAGACGATGCATTCTTAAGACAAAATGACATCATCATAGACTCAATGACGTCATTACAGACGATACAATTTTACAGACAAATTAGTTAAACATTCCTAAGCATTTCCCTTCTCTAAAGGCCATAACTTTTGAACTTCTGGGTCAAAAGTTTCCTACTATATACCATTGGAAAGATAAGAAAAAGACCTACAACTTTCCAAAAGGCACATTTGTCTATCTCAATCCATATTTTTCCCTAAAATCATGACACCAATTCCTTTTTCCCTTAAGGAAGGCTTGAACTTTACACTTTGCAAACTTGGCACGTCTTCAGATTTACCATTCAGTTACCAAGTTGACTTCCTTAATTTCTTAATTCTTAATTCCCTTGTCTCATCACATTCAACTACTTCTGATCAATCTTAATTCCTGCTTTGCCTTCTCTTGAATCTCACTTAGCTGTATGTTTGTATATATATACGTATCAACAATTCACAATTCAAAACATCTACTCAGATTGAGAGCTTCTTCATGAATATCTTATTTCAACCCAGACTTATCCATACGAAAATTCATACTTATACTTAACAACATCCATAATCATTCATATTTCAATAACCTTAAAACAGAGAGTCTTACAAATCTTTAATGACATTCTAAGCCATATTACAACATAATCTCTAAGTCTCAAATTACAGTAATTCTTAAACAAATAAACTTGGTATGCAACTATACATTGTGCATTCCCAATTCAACTCAAACTACGAACATAGCAACTTTTGTGAATTTCTCTTAAACTCTTGATCACTTGATCTCTCAGCTATCACTTGAGGATGGGATAGAAAGGGGGTGAGCTTAAAAAGCTCGTGGGTTATAGTTTATAACCAAATAAGTAAGCAAAACTTTTGCAAACATTATACTTGTTATAGAAAACTTTCATTGAGTTTTTAAAACACATGTTTCTTAGGCTTTTAGCCAAAAATTCACAAGTCATAAAACATGAATGCATCAAACTTGCTAACTTAACATAAGCACATCCGAATGGTTGGGTAGATCCAAAATAAAACGTATTACACATTTCCCCTAAGGGTCCTGTGTAGTTGTGAACAGAACGTACTAGCGCAGTCCCATTTAATGGTCTTGTGTAGCCGTGAACTTATGGGAGTCCATGAAGGAGCTTCATGCCACTAGCGGGCAGGCGGGAGAAGCCTTTTGTCAAAGTGCACTTGACTTAACTTAGGGGACCACCATAAACCCACATAGCATGTATTTCATAATCTTGTAACTTGTTGCCCAAAATGGCACTTTTCTTGAAAACTTGCTTGTCATATCCTTGACATTTATCCTGAAAACCATTCTAGAAAACCTGATTTCATCAACATGCATCTTTTTCAAAGATATCACTTTCATGGTCTTTTCTTTTGAAAAATTATCACTCAAATCATTTAACAAACATATAGCAGATTTCACAAATCATTCATAAACAATAATGCAACACTTATGATGCAATGAAATCAAAAAACTTCTTTGATTTAAAGAAAACAATAGTGTCTTACTAATTCTATCATAAACATGTACCCACCTTGATTTCCTTGCTTAGAGTCTTGCTCAAAATGCCTCTTCCCTTTGCAAACAACCTGAGGTATCAAAGGTTCTTTCCGACTATATCTTTAATGTGTATTCCGTGTGATGATCTAACTGAAACAGACCTCTATGACCCTCTTGGTTCTTCACCAAATCAAGAGATCTTTGGCTCATATGGAAGCTCTTCTCTTCCTCTGCCTTTTTCTCTTCTTGAACAACCTCAAAATCTCTCTTGTAAGCTAAGAAAATTGAAACCCTAGCTTGTTTTCTCTTCTTTCTCTCTTTCATTCTTTTTCGTGCTTCTCTCTCTTCTCTCTTTTCTCATCCATGCATCTAACTTCTTCTAGAATTCCCTCCTTCACGTTTTCTCCTTCTCTTAAATATAAAACCATAATTTGGTCTTGTCCTGCCCAAAATACCCTCGTTTCCTTTGGCCTTCCTATCTTGCCCTTTCTTTCATTTACTTTTTAACTCCTTTAATCTTCTTAAGCACCGTATTAATCTATAACTTAATCGAAATCTTTCCTTTTATGCTTTATGTTCTTTATCCTTAAGTGCCTTGTCAAAATTTTCTCTTGATCATACTTATAACCTTAACACCTCATCAAAATCAACCTATACATATAATCTTTCTAACATCAACATAGTAATTAGTTCCACAAACTTTCATAAGGACTTCTTATTTGACCTAAATCATTCTTATTAATCAGAAAAAGAATTTTGGGGGCCAATAGGATGAATCAAATGGTTACACACTCAGCATAATTTATCAAAAACTTGCCACCGTAGCTCTGTTGATAAATATATGGACCAATTTATGGCGCTTCTTTAAAAGTTAGGCATGAAGATGCTTGGTAGCTTTTTTAGTGGGAGGGTCCCATTTTTTCTTTTAATTGATAAGATGGCGCACCATCACTTAGTTCGTTATAGATAAGAAAAATAATCGTCGTATAAAGATTTAAATGTTTTTTTAAGTTTTTTTAAATCTATCATCATGCATACATGCATCATGATTTTATACAAAGTTCCAATATTGTTGACTAGGATGCTCATTCTTTAATAATTCATTTTTCAAACATAATCACCACAAAATAAATCCACTCACTTCATTCTTGACAAATAACAAATTGGAAAATGGAGAGAATTATAATGAATGGAAACGTATCCTTGATATTGTTCTTCAATATGAATGAATTTCATGGGTATTAACTGAAAATGAGCTTGCCCCTTCAGGAGGAGATTCAACTCCTGAGCAAGTCCAACAACATGAGCGATGGCAGAATGCTGATAAGACTACTAAGTATTATTTTCTAGCTTCTGTCAGCGGCTACATGAGATGTTTGGTGTGAGGACCAAGTCTGCAAAGATGAAAGCTATCCAAACCTTTTATAATCTTAGACAAAAACCTGGTAAATAGGTGCGAGATTACATGCTTAAGGTAATCTCTGCAGTCAATGAGGTTGAGATGCTTGGGGCAGACATGGATGCAGACACGCAAATGATTATGATCATCAATAGCTTAAACTCTTCTTTTCAGCAGTTTAAGTTAGACTATGAGCTCAACAACAAGGATTACACCTTAAGTGAGTTAATAAATACCCTTCAGAGTACAGAGGAGATATTGAATATCAAGGCTCATGGGCCAGAAGCTAATGTAACATCTTCTTCTAAGCCCAAGGGTAAGGGCAAGCAAAAGAATAAGGGTTCAATGAAAAAGAAGGCCCAAATAGGGGTCAAGGCCCAACCCATGAAAAAGAAGGCCAAAGAGAGCATCAAGGGAAAGTGTTTCCATTGCAATGAGGTGGGCCATTGGAAAAGAAACTGTCCAGTCTACCATAAGTCCCTCAAAAGCAAACAAGCTATGGGTTTCCTAAGTTCGTTAGGAACTAGAAATGTGGCCGATTTATCTGATTCTTGGATATTAGATTTAGGAGCCACTGACCACGTTTGCAATTCTTTGCAGGGGCTCCGCTAAAGGAAAAAAACTACCTAAAGGTCAGTTTCAAGTCAAAATAGCAGATGGATCCTACGTTTCGATAGAATTAGTAGGTGATAGAGCACATATTCCACATACATTTATCTGCTTTATGGTGTGAATCTTGACATAAATGTTCCTAGAATTAGTTTAATGTTGTTGGATATTCTACTGCCTTGTCTTTTATATCTGAAGAAGAAGATGATGTATACGGATGCTTATTGACTGATTCTCACCCTTGACATGTGCCTCACGTGATTTATTAAGTGACTCCCTCTATGCTGTGCGTTTTATGTCTGCCCATTTAACTTGCGTCTGATCTGCGTATTAAGTTGATGACAGCTACATTTTGTAACATCATTAATTGTTTGTCTCATAACAACTGCGTCTTGGTTCATTGCATAAAAGCAATACAACGGTGCAGTGACCTTAGTAGCTTAAGGGATACAATGCTGCTTTAATCCATTAACATTTTAGAACTACGACATCAGCTGTATGGGTTGGATTTTTGGGCATTCAAAGCGACCACTTCTTTTACGTCTACTTTGGAGCTACCTATTCTTGTGCTTTGGGCACAACACAAGGGCGCAGAACTGTCATATACAAGTGCCTTATGAGCGTAAGACTCCCAGGCAGCAGAGTTAGAGTTTTGATCCACCTCTTAAAGGTCAGATTGGTGTGTTTTTTTTTACTGGGAGCATAGTTAATTCGAGATTATCATTAGAGAAGAGATTTTCTAGGGATTAGAAAAGGATTGTGATTATGTAGATTTAAATCTTTTAGCTGTTAGGTTTCCCAACCTTTCTGGGACTTCTTTTGAAAATGTACTATTTATTGGGAAAGGAAAGGAAGCACCGGGGCTGGTTTTTTATGTTTTCGTTTTATTCTCCTGCACTTTCTCTACGGACATGAGTAGCTAATTCTTCTTTCTCATTTGAAGGATAATCGAAGTTTCAATGCAATCATTTGTGAGATATAATTGAGTTTATCCATTCTTTAACTTCTAGCATTTATATTACATCTGCTAGTTCACGATTTGTGCGATTATTATGTTTATGCATCATGGTACCGTTGTGTTAATTTGAGAATTGCATATCGCCATACAAGTACAATAGATCCGTAATTGTCTTTTGATTTGTAATCAGTGGCACATTAGAGTGAATAGGTGTGATCAGGCGCTTTCCTCATTCTAGGAAGTAATATAATCTAACTTAAATCTACCAAACATCTTGTGTTGGTTAGTTAGAATCGGGTCTTTCTAATTCGTAATGCAATTAGTGAGTTAAATCGTAGGAGTGTCTCTTATGGTTATTCATTGGTTAGGGCTGATTAACAAGCGTCTCTTAATTGGTTTAAAACTTAAGGAAAGATTGGTTGTCCGAAGTGTCTTCGATAACTTTAACCGGTTTGTTGGTAAATGATAGATTGTACTTTTGCATCTATGATCAAATGTTGAATTGAGATGGGAAACTATACCTTTGGCTGAGATCCTTCAATATTGATTTCTTCCCATTACTTTAGTCGCTGCATTCATCTTTTTCACTAAATTAAGTTTCTACAACATAAATCCCCATCATTTACTTTTGGTTATTTGTTAAGAAAGAATTAAACTTCCATCCCAATCTCTGTGGAATCGAACTTACTTGTTGCTATTACAATTTATTTGTTTAGGAAAGTAGGATTATTATTGGTAGTTTCGACTCCTACCAATTTTTGGCGCCGTTGTCGAGGATTGGCTTTAATTGGTTTTTAATTCTTTTGAATGACTCGATCTCTTTCTGCAGGTGGCTTAGAATTTGATCAAGAGATTGAGAAGATCGTGAATAGATTAAGAAAAGAAGCTAAATTGCAAAAATTAGCACCTCCAGCAACAATTTCAGACACTGAAAACGGGGAAAATAGCGAAGAATCAGCTGACAACAACTCAGAAAGTGGGTAATGACATGATTCAGCCCCTAATCTTTGGAACCTCTAACCTTGCTGAAGATACCTCAATGCATTTTTGACTTGATGATTTGGGTCAATAATTCTGTGAAATCAGTTCGAATAAGGCACATTATAGCGTCCCCTTACCGTAGGGTATACATCGGGACGCCCGTAGGTCATTCCGATACATATCCTACGATAAGGGTGAGCTACGAACAATCACTACTTTACTTCACATGGCATCGTAAAAATAAAACATCAATATCGATTCACTAACTTTTTAAAACCAAAATTTTCCTCATTTCATTTCATCAAAACCAGAAGTTTACATATCTGTCAGTTTTTCACTGTCTGTACATC
>JAOTAX010055763.1:0-10149 GCA_025629825.1 Erythroxylum guanchezii | reverse complement strand
TTTCATGTGCACAAATGATACTGTGTACCAATCCTATTATGCATGAACAGTCCTAAGTCATTCCGATCCATCTCATCTTATGCCAAATTTACTATTTTACCCTTTCAGTAGGGGGTGGGATGTTACATATTATACCAAAAAATCATGCACGAAAAGGTTAATTAAATTTACTTTGACATTCCTAAATATTTAGATGGTCATGACACGTTGTTAGATGTCAATCTTAATTTATAGATAAAAGTTCTTTAATTAGAGAATTAAAGATAAATTAAAGGCGTTTAATTTATCTAATCCTTAATATGATTTATGGTTATAATTTATATCTATTGCCAACATATTTGGGAACATATTATGCTGCACATAAATAATGAGTTGAAGAGATAAAAGGTTCTTTAATCAAATTAGGCTTGATTATGAAGTTCGAAAAACTTTATAAATAAATATAAGATATTTAATAAATAAGCACCATATGACATATTGGATCTTATTTGAGCTCAATTAGTATCTAATTAGAATTAATTGTAATTATAATTAAAGCTTAATTGATATTAGAATTTAATTTCAATTATAGAATTTAACTTTAATTAAATTACTAAAATATCTAAAACTAATTGTAAATAAACAAAGGTAGGAGTAGTTTCACATTGATTTCTTTTTTTTTCACATTATCTTCTTTTATTTTCTTATTTGTTTCTCTTTTTTATTATAGCTCTTTAAAATAGATATGTTTATGTATATTTATTTATAATAAATATAGAAGGTTTTAACTTATATTTTATACAATTTAGACCAAAGAAATGTTAGTAAGCTTGTATTAAATTATAAATGAACCATATTCTTAATATTAGTTTTGTGTTACAACAATTTAAAGGTATCATTCCCTTATATGAAAATAATTCTATCTGAAAATAATTTGAGGAGAAAATAACAACAGTTAAACCAAGTTCTCAATCTCTTATCTTCTTCATTATTCATTGTATGATCTTTTTTTTATCAATCACTAAAATTTAGCATCGTCAAATTAGTTGATGTTTGGTAAAGTGGTGATACTTATATCAATCTTTACTAATGTAAAGCAATGCCAAATTATTTCAAGATATTGTAGTCTTTCAAATTAAAACAAACCAACATATATAAATAGATAAGAAATTAGCACTTTTAATCACTTTAAAAGTCATTGCTTAAGTTATTAAAGTAATAAGTTTCAAGTAGTTCATCTAAAAGAAACAAAACTAATTACAACAACAACAACCTAGTGAAAGTCCCGCTTAATCAAAATCTAAGAGAAGGGGTTTTCCAAAAATCTAAAAAATTAAAAGGATTTTTTTTCTTCAAAATTTTAAAGATTGAAGAGCTTTTCCATAATTTCTTAAACTACAAGGGAGGTTTATATTTGTTACCTTATAAAGAAAAAGATAAATAAGATGAAACCAATATATGTTACAACAAAGGCTATTCTTGTGCTCTTTTCTTTTTCTTATTTAAAAAAAACAAAAACTTAAATGTCGATTGAATCCATGTTATCCATGAGCTTGTTGTTTATGTGTGAAATGACATTAAATTAATTTTTCTTCTTCATTTCGCTTAGGAAAGGTGAAGAAAATAATTCTTTTTTATTGAGAAATCAAAATAAGATTTGATCCCGAGTGTAACTTAATAATTATAAATATTTTTTGTATAATTTTATGAATGTTAAGATTAATTTGGATAAGGATTTTCTGAATCAATACTAATTGAAAACAAAGGAACATTCTCCTTAATATTGCTAGGGTGATGAACTATGTATTTATCACTCAACTACCTCTATATAGTTCATGCTATATCCAATTATTACCAAATGAACTATCCTTAATTAGAATAGTTCATAAGTAGTATCAAAATATAACAATCCATATAGAAGATAACTTTAGAGATCTTAAGCTAAAGAATCACTTATACATTCATCACAACGATAATTTTCATAAACATATGATAGATATATATTCGACTATATTTATATCTTATATTTGATGCATTTTTGCTTGATATTTTATACTTTAATTGTATATTCGGTACTTAATTTGCTCCAAGTGCATTTATAGGTCATAATAGCCTTCACAAACTAAAAGGAGAAGAATTCAGATGAAGACATAGCTTAAAATGAAGAATTAAAGAAAAGAAGGGATACACTATCGTGTCTATGGCCGTATAGGTCTCTCAGCCTGTGCAGAGTCATAAATTCTGGAGATTTGTGTTATACATGATCTAGTACACATTGATGTATCTCCCAAAAAACCTAAAATTGCTATAAAAAGATGTGAGTGGAGGCAAAATAGAGGAAACAGACTTACAGAGGTGATTCTAGACGTAGATATCGTTCAAAAGGGATGATATTTAATCCAAAGACATGGGAAATGTGAAGAAATTAATCAAACCTCTACCTTGCAAGAACATTTGATAGAAAATAAGGGAGATTTAGAATTATGAGCTCTTTGTTTTCTATTCGTTTTCCCTCTTATTTCTGTTTGATTTCGTTTTATATCATGTGTAACTAAACATCTTTAGTGTCTATAGGTGTGAAGAACCCTAGTTTATGCTACAATATGTTTTAACTCATTTATTTAATGAATTTGCTTTGACCGATTTATTGTGATTCATTAATGTGTTTAATATATGTTCTAGTAGATCCAGAATATTAGTACATTATCTTATTTCATAACATAGAGATTGAGAAATCTTGTGCATAATAGATCTACCTTAATTGAAAGGAATTGATTGTAAACGTAGAGATAAGTCGACATAAATCCTTTGGATTAGGGCCAAACCTAATAGCATAATTTATAAATCGGTAAAACAATTAGCTAGATAAACCTAAGATTAGTTGTTAGTATTCTCAAGTGAGTTATTAGCTAGTTCTGGATATTTATTGTTTTCTAAGTGATTTCTTTATTCTCTGCTCGAAATTGTTTCCTACCCTATTTTAATTGTTTATGTTTTTTTCTTTATTAAAACCAAAATCAAATTTGTAAACTAGATAATAGGATAACAATTGTAACATCCCAGATCACCCGCTTACAGATATTGTCCGCTTTGAGCCTTGGCCCAGCCAAGCCCCCACGGTTTTGCTTTTCTCGAGGCTTTCCCAGGAGGTTACCCATCCTATAACTACTCTAACCTAAGCACATTTAACCTTGGAGTTCCGATGGCATTTGGTATATTAGGCCATGGAAAACGCATCTATAAGGGAGAGGTATCCGTACCCTTACAAGGCGTACTTCGTTCCCCTCTCCAACCAATGTGGGATCTCAAACTCTCCACCCTTCTTAGGGCCTAGCCCTCTTTAGGGTCCAGCCTAACTGGCACAACGGTTCGAGTACCGGCTTTGATACCACTTGTAACAACCTAGATCACCCGCTTACAGATATTGTCCACTTTGGGCCTTGGCCCAGTCAAGCTCTCACAATTTTGCTTTTCCCGAGGCCTTCCCAGGAGGTCACCCATCCTATAATTACTCTCACCCAAGCACATTTAACCTCGGAGTTCTGATGGGATCTGGTGCATTAGACCATGAAAAACACGTCTGTAAGGTAGAGGTATCCGTACTTTTATAAGGCATACTTTGTTCCCCTTTCTAATCGATGTGGGATCTCTCTTACACTCTCTACCCCCCTTAGGGCCCAGCCTAGCTGTCACAACGGTTCAGGTACTGGCTCTGATACCACTTGTAACATCCCAGATCACCTGCTTACAGATATTGTTCGCTTTAGGCCTTGGTCCAACCAAGCCCTCATGGTTTTGCTTTTCCTGAGGCCTTCCTAGGAGGTCACCCATCCTAAAACTACTCTCACTTAAGCACATTTAACCTTGGAGTTTCGATGGGATCTGGACCATTAGGCCACGAAAAATGCGTCTATAAGGGAGAGGTATCTGTACCTTTATAAGGCATACTTCATTTCTCTCTCCAACCGATGTGGGATCTCACACTAATAACCACTAATATTCATTGTCTTCATAGGATTCTACTTGTACTTACCAATACTAGTTGCAACTACACTGTGCACTTGCGGTTAATTCAATATTAACTTACTAAGTTTACGTCAATCAACATACAAGTAATGTTCCAAAGAAAATTATCATATAGTGTCAGTTCAGTGAACTTGTTCTCTAATAAGCACCCATATATTTATTTAAACATAAGATCGATTACTTCACTTATAAGGAAGAAACATAATGTTTATTAATCTTTTTACGCTCTATGAATGTCCAATCTCAATAGAACAATGATTAGAAACAATTTAGGGATAAATAATTACAATATCAATCTTGTAATTATGATCTCATTAAAATTTCATTTGTAATATATATTTACCCCATAGACTTTATTGTATACATTTAAATACGTATAAGATAATAGATGCCTTTAAATAATTATGTCAGTAAAGTATAACTTGTTCAACCAAAGGAGGTTCCAATCGCGATTTTAATGATAACAAAATATAAGTACTACTAATGAGTTTTATTGTTGTTGACAAGAATAAATATGAGATCACAGGCTTATTGTATTAAATTATTATGATAGAAAGTATGACATTTATAATATTTAAAATCAAGACCAAGTTAAGAAAATGATTAAGACACATTGAGATTATTTCATATATGCCTTTATAAGCTCTACTTGATCATATTTGATAATCTCAGAAGCTCACCATACATAAATATTTCATTTCTTTTTAAGCATTTAAAGTTATTAAAGGTTAAAGTTGTTAAATTTATATACCGTGAATTTGTAGCAACATTGGTTGATGTTTTGGTCAACCAATGCGAGATATTGATTAACCAATATTTGTAATTGTTGTCTAATGTTCCATTGACTAGAGAATTTGGAGCTTTTACTATATACTAGTTGACCAGTATGCTATACTGGTTATCCAGTGTGCCAAACGTAACTATTATAATGATTAGTTTTTGGCGTCAAAGACTATTTTAAGTCCTGAAACACTTTATATAGGTGTTTTCTCATTAGTTTTTGAATTAAGAAGCTTTTGAGTGTCCTATATATACACTTCTAAGTATTTTTCATTTATTGGATCATTCATTATCTCAATTTAAGTGTGTGAGCCTTTTTGTGATTATCAAAGCATCCAAGTGAGCAATTTTTTAAGTTGTAAACTATTTTTGAGATTGAAATCATTGTATTGGAGTTATTAAAAGTTATTTAGGATTCCCTTTTACCTTGAGGAAATATTGAAAAGGAGGTTCCTCTTTGCTAAAATAAAAGATTGCATAAAGGATATTTTTCTCCTTAAAAGAAGAAATATAGTAAAAATCCATGACGAGTTTTTGAAGTGGATGTAGGTAAAGATTGTTTTCCCAACCACTATAAATCAATTTGTTTTTCTATTCCCTTTATATTTATTTAATTTTTTCTACAAATATAATTTATTTTTTACTTTTATTTATTTTTTGCAATTTTGGTAATTTGGAAACTTTTTTTAGTTAGTAAACCTTAGTTAAATCTTGGATTCACCCAATTCATACCTTCTCTTAGGTGCCATTAAGGAATAATAAGTGGTATCAGGGCAAGTCTATAAGGCTAGAATTTCAAATGAAATCCTATAGCAAAGGTCACAATGAAATACTTAGGAGCATCTTCATACTTTAACCAAAAGGATCAAAAAATAAGTAGAATACCTTTCTTTGATGGAAATGACTACCTTTAATGTGAAAAAAGAATGAAAATTTTCTTGATGCCTGAAAATTTTTATCTATGGGATCGAAAGGTTTCTAAGTTGAAAGAGGAACGAATCCCTAAGAAAAAAAAAGATTAATCTCCTTAAATAGTAAAGTTGTTCAAATTTTGTTTTGTGCATTAGGGAGAAATAAATTCAATTGAGTATCTATGTGTGAAATAGCTAACAAAATTCAGCATACACTAGAAGTTACTTATAAAGGAACAAATCAAGTTAAGGAATGCAAAATTAGCATGCTAACTCATCAATGTGAATTTTTCCATATGAAACATGAAGAAAACATTTCTAGTATATACATCAGATTTATTAATATTATCAACACTCTCAAACGTCTTATTAAGACCTACACTAATATTGAAATAGTGAGAAAGTTGCTTGTGTCATTACCAAAAATATGGGAAGCTAAAGTGACATCCATATAAGAAGCCAAAAACCTAACAACTCTACCATTAAAGAAGTTTATTGGATCTTTTCTTACAGACGAAATTAGGCTTTAAGAGATGCAAGAAAAAATGATGTTTATAAAGAAAAAGAATTTAGCATTCAAATTCTTAAAGGAAGAATCAAGTGATGAGGAAGAGCTATCATGTAGTGAAAGTGATGAAGATATTACACTAATCACTAGAAAATTCAAAAAAATTTTAAAGAAGAACTCCTAAAGACCAAAGGACTGCAAAGGTGGTAAGATGGATTCAAAATGAAAATGAAATAATACTATTATCTTTGAATGTAGGAAATCCAAACACATGAAGTCTTCATGTCCTTGCTTAAAAAAAAGAGATAAATATGAAAGAAATAGTATGAAGGAGAAGAGGGAAAAAGGAAAAAACAAAGGCATTCAAGAAGAATGGACTACAAAGGTGGATTCAAATGAAAATGAAATAATACTATTATCTTTGAATGTAGGAAATCCAAACACACGAAGTCTTCATTCCCTCTGCTAAAAGAAAGCAATAAATATGAAAGAAATAATATGAAGGAGAAGAGGGAAAAAGGAAAAAAAATAAAAAAAAAACTCAAGAAGAAAGGACTACAAAGGTGGATTCAAAATAAAAATGAAATAATATTATTTTCTTTGAATGTAGGAAACCTAAGCACATGAGCTCTTTATGTCCTTTGATCAAAGAAACTGATAAATATGAAAGTAATGATAAGAAGGAAAATGACAAGAAGGAGAAGAGGGACAAAGGCAAAAAGAAGGCTCTCAAAACTTTCAATTGGGATGATACAAGTGCCTTTGAAAGTGAACATTTGGAAGAAGATGAAAGTCACATGTGTTTCATAGGAGAAGATGATGACAAGGTACTCTCTAACTAAATAATATGATAATGATAATAGAAATATTGATTTGAAATATGAAGGATTTATTAAGAATATTGAAATCATAAGCATGAAAAAGAAAAGGTTATTTTCCAATCTCAAAGAAGTTTAAAAGAATCTAGACACCTGTATGAGTAAAAATAAAAAGATAAAGAGTGAATTGCATAACAATAAAACATCTAAAGTTTTAACCATCATGGATAATCACAATTTAGACAATTCAAATCATAATAATGAAGAATTGAAGAAGGAAGTTGATTCCTTTAAGGACCTATTGTCTAAGTTAACTAAAGCAAGTGAGAAACTAGAAAACGTGTTAAGAGCCTAAAGGAGTTTTAATAATAGGCATGGATTGGCTACAATCATGAGAATGCTTCCAATACCAAAATCATTTTTATCAAAGGAAAGCATTTACATAGTGAGAAACCAATGCATAGGATGAAAAATGAAAATGAAGCATAAGCACTCATATAACACAACCACTACAACTCACATTAGGGATAAACCTTGTATCATTTACAATTTAGACCAAGAATTCAATGCTCTTAGAGAAATAATAGACACAATTTCTATAGAAAAGCACATGATAACTTGCAATCACACTCATACGATACTAGGCCTTACACCAAGCATAACTATATGACACATGTTCACACTCCACAAAAGCATCATTATAGTGAAAGAAACATTTTTCATACATACAATTATGTTATAACTTTTCCAAAGAAAAAATTCAAGTCACTTATATAAAGAAGAAGTTTTCATAACTCATATGCATATAGAAGAACAAGGAATGAATTCGTGTATCAAAGTTATAATGGTCATCATTATACTATCAAATCATATGAAATGATATGTCACTTTATGGTAAATATGAACACATTGATAAATCTACTTTTGAAAATAAAGGACATAGAATAAACCTTCTAATGAGTGGTTCAAAAAGAAGAAGATTAACATTAATTAAATTATTTTATAGATTCCTAAGAAAAGAAGGAACAAATGGTACATGGATAGTGGATGCTTAAGGCATATGACCAATGATGCATCCTAATTTTTAACTTTTAGAGACAAAGATGGAGGATTCATCACCTTTGGAGATGTAAAAGTTAGAGAAAGAGAGAAAACCTTAGAAGAAAAAATATTGTTCTACTTATTTTACTAGGCTTATAGTATAATATATATACAGTAACTATACAGGACAAACTAAAACCTAGTGTTAAACCTAACTAATACACAATAAGCTATATATACAATGTAAACAATTCAACACTCCCCCTTAAGCTGGAGCATATAAGTTATATGCATTAAGCTTGTTACAAATCAACTCAATATGACGACCTCGTAAAGACTTAATGAAAATATCCGCTAGCTGGTCATTCAAGCTGATATAACTAGTAGCAATACAACTTGATAAGAACTTCTCTAGTATAAAATGACAGTCAATTTCAATGTGTTTGGTCCTCTTGTGAAATACTGAGTTTGAGGCAATATGAAGTGCATCTTGATTATCCCAAAGAAGCTTCATTTGTGACACTTCTACAAATTTTAACTCATGAATCAACTGTTTCAACCATAGGAGTTCACAGGTTACCAAAGCCATAGCATGATATTCTGCTTCTACACTTGATCTAGCAACAACTGCTTTTTACTTACTCTTCCAAGATACTAGATTACTCCAACAAAGATGCAATATCTTGAAGTAGACCGTCCATCAGATAGGGATCCTACCTAATCAATATCAACATATCCAATCACCTGTGTATTACCCCTATTCTTATACAATAGTCCTTTGCCTGGTGCCCTTTTGATATATCTCAAAATATGAACAATTGCATCCTAATGAATACATAGAGACTGCAAGAACTAACTGACGACACTAACTGTGAAGGAGATATTAGGCCAAGTAATAGTAAGATAATTTAGCTTACCAACTAGTCTTCGATACCTTCCTAGATTTGTAAGAGGCTCCCCCTGTTATGGGAAAAGTTTTAAATCAGGATCCATAGGAGAGTCTATAAGTCTGCAATCTAACAAGCTAGTTTCTTCCAGAATATCTAATGCATACTTTCTCTGAGAAATAACAACACTAAAGCTAGACTATGCAACTTTTATATTAAGAAAGTACTTGAGTAATCCCAAATCCTTAGTCTGAAAATGACTAAAAAGGTGTTGCTTTAGTTGATCAATACAATCTTGATCATTACTATTGATAATAATATCATTAAAGTAGACAACAAGATAAATGCATCCCCCTATGATGAATGTCTGTAGAAAACATAATGATCGGACTCAGTTCAAATCATACCATACTTTTGCAAGACAACACTGAAGCGACCAAATCAAGCTCACGAAGATTTTTTCAGACCATATAGTGAGCGACGAAGTTTACATACCAAACTAAAATCCCCTTGAGTAACAAAGCCAGGTTGTTGCTCCTTATAGATTTTCTCCTCAAGCTCACCATGCAAAAAGGCATTCTTAATGTCCAATTGATGAAAGGTTCAGTGCCGCATAGCAGCCATAGATAGAAATAGTCAAACAGAAGACATTTTGGCCACGAGAGAAAATGTATCACCATAGTCCAACTTATAAATTTGAGTATATCTCTTTGCCACTAGATGGGCCTTATAACAATCAAATATACCATTTGGACCAACCTTAACGGTATAAACCCAATGATACCCAATAGTAAAATGACCAGGAGACAAAGGCCTCAAATCCTAATTACCATTATCATGTAAAGCAGTCATCTCTTCTAACATGGCTTGTCACCACTTAGAATCTGAAAGTGCCTCACCAATAGTTTTGGGGACAAAAATAGAAGATAAAGAAGAAACGAAAGCAAAATAGGGTGAAGACAAGTGATGATAATTAAAGAAAGTGTAAATAGGATAAGGGTTATGAGTATACCGTGTACCTTTTCGGAGATGTCTTCTGATGCAGAAGGAGCAATGTTGGACTCTGAACTTTTCTTGGAGATTTGATTTATTAAATGAAATTAAATGAGGAAATATAGTATAATTTCTTGAAATAAATGAAAGGTATAAATGAATCTATGAGCATTTGATGAAATGAAAGACATTTGGTTTTCCTTGTG
>JAOTAX010055736.1:0-10150 GCA_025629825.1 Erythroxylum guanchezii | reverse complement strand
TTTGAAGATCTTGAAGCTAAGCAAGTAAGTATAAGCATTAACCTCTTTTGATTTGATGAATGAACCATTTTTAGTGATGGTTAGGCGAGAAAATGAAGTTGAATGTGTATGGGAAGTTGATGATGAATGGTATATGAAAATGTTTTAATCCTTTTGGTTGATGCATAAGTATAGCTTATGAATTGGTTTGTGAATGATTTTGGGTTGAAATGAAGTATAAAAGATGGTTTAGCTATAATATGGGATATATGTGAAATGTGGGAAGTAAAAAGCTAGAAAATGTTGAAAAAAATGATCACTATATATGTTTCTGTCAAAGTTCGCCATGGCGAACTTCTGACTTTGCCGTGGCGAACTTCTGACTTCGCCGCAGCGACATCCACTTTTCTGCACAGATATATTTTAGTATTTTAAGCATAACTTTTTCTGTAGATTTCCCAATGGACTGACTTTTGATTTGAAGTAAACTACAGACATAGGGCTACAAGTTGTTTGAAGAAATAAAGTTCCAATTCAGTCTCTAAGAATTTCAAGTTTTGGATGGAAGTTGAGCATAGAATACTGTTTCAGTATAAGAATAGTCCAAAAATGTTTGGGGTATAACTTTTAGATTACTGAACCAAATTGAATGATTTTGGTGTCATTAGAAACTTAAGACAATGGGGAACATTTTTATAGAAGAAATTGTTATCAAATTTGGTCATTTACCTTATCAGAATAATCACGAAAAATTGGCTCGAAGGTTTGGACTTTTGGAAGAGTTTGATTATTTAGCATTTATCTTAGTGAATATGCTATATATATGGGTCCTTAAATTGTATTCTTATTGAATGGGGATTTTTGTCATTTATGATGGGAATCAAAGAAGGTAAGAGGATCAAGAGAAGAGGCATCTTTGAGCAAGTTAATAAGCAAGGATTCTTAAGGTGGGTTTCATATTTATAATTGAGTATGGGCCATCAATGTTTTCTTCCAAATCAAGAAAATAAAATGATTTCAATTACTTCATAAATGTTGCTTTTGTTGCTTTTGAATGATTTGCAAAATTGCTACATGTTTCGGTATATGAATTTTATTGATGAATTTCAAAATAAAGATGGAAATGAATTGAAACATTTTATGTTATGCCTTTAAAAATGTCATGGTATTTTGTATATTCGGAAAAGAAGAAAAATCATGAAAGTATGATGAAATGATTTGAGCATAAATTTGCTTGTGATTGGGCAAGAGAGGAACGTTTCATTAGTCACGTGCACGTTAACCTATAGCCTTCTCCTGGTTGCCCGCTTGAGGCCACGAAATCCTAAAAATTTAGACTCGTTTTGTTCACAGAGTAGACTTCAGTTTCTCTGTTTCGTTACATGGAACTCTTGAGCCATTTGTTTGTGCATTGCATCTTTACATAGTCATGAATGGTTCATAATTGAGTGTTGTGTGATGATATTCGAACTATGAGTTTGAGTTAAGATTGCGAATTTGTTTGAAAATTTGAGAATTATGCGTTTTATAAATTTTCTTCAATGATTTTGCTTATTCTTTATTATAAACTTGTTATCCACAAGCTTTAAGCTCACCCCCCATTTCCGTCCCATCTTCAAGTGATGAGGAAGAGATCGAGTGATCAAGAGTATAAGGACATTACTTCAAAATCTACATATTTTGGAATTTAAGTTATTTTTGTAAAATACAAGGCTTAGTCACATTTCAAGGATTATTAGTTCATGTAACTTTTGTATTTGGAGATTTGAGACATTAATGTATTGTGTCTTGAAATGTCATCAAAGATTTGTAAAAAAAAATTGTTACTTTTGATGTTAAGTTGAAATATGAATTTGTGTAAGGATAAGGTCGAGTTGAAACATGAAATTTTATATGGATAAGGTTGAATTGAAATTAGGTATACTGAGGAAGTTATCGATTTGAGATGATTATTTTGATTGTGAATTGTTGTTACATATATATATAAGTGAGATGTTATGGGAGAAAGATTGGAATTATACATAATGAGAATTAGTTTTAAGAAATGAATTAAATGAAAAGAGATTAGAGAGTATGATGAGATAATATTGAATTGTTATGAAATGATGATGGTTTAGAGGGAGTGATTTTGGGACAACGTAAATTGAAAGTAAGGTAAGAGTGATATAGAAACTATTGGAAATTTTAGGTTAAAGGGTTGTGATTCTAGGGGTTTCACTGCGGCAAAACCACAAGGATCGCCGCGGCGAACCTTTCCCGAGAGAAAATTCTCGCTTAATCCTGGAACTTCGCCACGGCGAACTTTTCTCGAAGGATCCCAGCAGAAGTTCCCATTTGTTCGCCACGGCGAAACATAGAGTTTGCCGCGACGAACCCGCCATTTGCTTCCAAAGGATTTTTCCTTCCAAATAAAGGGTTTTCGACAGTAAGAGGCTCACGGTTTTAAATAAGTTCCAAGAGTTGGGTTCCGAAAAATCGAGTCCCAACGGTTTTAGTATCAGAGCATGAAGATGAACTGAAAATAGTTAAAGAGATTTCATTGGAATACGCTCACATTTTATGGTTCTGACATTGGGCTCCGGAATCAGGGTCCAACATGTTTGGCATCAGAGCACCAGAATTAGGATCTTACATGGGCATTTTATGATATGAGAAAATGAAAGTTTGTGGATATTTAGAAATAAGAAATATTACATAATACGATGTGTTAGACATAGATTCAGTATTTGTGGTTTTGTCAGTGAATATGATGACTGAATTTTGTTGTGGATATGTACTTGAATTGATATGGATATGGTATAGGAGATAATCTATAATTCCTATAGTTAAGATCATGAGATGAGTCAGAGTAACGCGATGGAAGTATAAATAGGTGATAGTAACTATTACGGGGGAGTAATTTTTGAATATTTGTAAAACATTCAGAAGTTGTTCAGAATCAATTGCGATTGACACATCATTTGCATGAGATATAAAATGGTGACCTGCTAGAATTACTTTTGTATATAAGATGTAATCATCTTAATGGTACATACCAAAATATAAGAGTAAACAGATATGCCTCTTATTTCATTGAGTTTATTATAAAGGATATTTTCATCATGTGAAGTGTGACAGAAATTGAAATTATTGAAATATCATGAATAGTTGAAATTGGTCTTATTGAGGTGTTAAGAATGGCTGAAGTAGCATTGCTGATGATAACAGTTGATTGATAAAGATTATAGAAACGTTGTAGATGATTAAGGTAAGAAGTCTCTTGAGATAGAAATGTTTTACCGAATCATATCGCGTGAATTAAGTGTTCCATTTCGAGGAATGAATGACTATTAATGAATCAAAAGTAAATATTGGAGTCCTATTCCTGTTGGAGACTTAGGCATAAGAGGTAGAATATGCTACTGAGAATGTATTTATTTTGTTTGATGTAAAGTATCTAACTATGTGAGTGGATTCCTGAATTTAAGGAGACATTAATTGCTAATATGAGGAGTATATAGGTTCATGTTATATTTTGTGTCAATATGTTCAGGAGATACAAATTTGACATGATGAATGTGTTATAAACACAGGAAGCTAAGATTGCAAATAAATTGAAATGTGTGGGGAAATTAGTATGAATGAGCAAACATTAGAATAAGTCACAGTGAAATATGAGGAAATCTAAAGAATGGAGAAAATCATTCGAGAAAGTTAAGTCAATTGAGAAATTGAAAATAACATGAGACAATGTTACCTCATCGAGGAATTAGTTATTTAAGTAATTATGAGAACTAATCATGGGCATATAGAGCTTTGGAAATATTTGTTTGAGTTACAATCGCCCTTAACGATACTATGGTATTGAAGATTAAAGCAATCCAAGCTAAAAAAAATTGATGACATTTTAAATGTATTTGAAAAGTTGAGAAGAATAGTTTGAATACTTGAGGAAAAACATTTAAATTGTATCAGTGATGAAAGTACAGGGAATTTTGAGGAATTAACACCGATTTAATTTTATCGTCTGGATTATGAGATTTTATAGTATGCAATGATGTCGTATAAAAGTTTAGGATAAAATCCAATGCAGCATAATAAATTGAATTCATATGCAGGGAGACAATTGAGCCTTATGAGATGATTATTTGATGTATGAATTGGAACTTGCTACAATAGTGGTCATTTTGAAAGTTTAGATATATTATAAGTACAAAAACATCTTGAAATACATATATCAATTAATTTGAGGTAAATATTGAGTTGAAAGAATTGAATACAAGACTGAGACAATAGATAGAATTATTTGAAGGATTATGATTGTAAAAATAAGTACTATACGGATAAAGCGAATGTTGTAATGTGATGCATTGAATAGAAAATTCAATAGCAATGTATCACAAATTTGGATATTGAGATTATCAAATCTAGTGCAATAAAGAGCATATAATGTTGAATTAAATTTTGGGCAAAATGATTAGTCACTGAAAAATTAAGATCAATTTCACATGAGCAGAGCCCAAATTGAGGATTCAAAAATTGTGAATCTCACTAAGAAATCGAAAATGAATACGAATTTTGAGTTCGAATTGGAAAAGAATGATACTCTGTGATTAAAATAAGAAGTATGGGTAATCGATAAAGATGATAGAGTAAAGAGATTGTTAGAAAAGTACAAAGGGTAAGTTAAGCTATAAATCCTAGTAGGAATACGATGGAACATTATTTAGTGGCTAAGAATGTAGAATCAAGTGACTGAATGTTTGAATTGCCGACAGTCTTAACTATCGGAGATATGCTTAAAGCTTATAGTTTGGAATTCATAGGAACATGAGATCAATGTATAGTTCTATTTGACTTTAAGCATCACAATCACTATCACAGTGATTTTATTAGAATACTGTATGAGGAGTTAAATGATAGAAAGAGTCATTCACTCTTGTATTGTGATGATTAAGGCCTAAAAATGGTTAAATGCCAGATTGATTAGAGAGGTTGTTGATAAGTGAAATCGGTCAGTATTAGAAAATAAGTGATTCAAGAAAAATGAATGAATTAGGTGGGCCCACATCAAAGACATGGAATACAGTGAGATAGACATAAGAGTTAAATGTAGTGACACTAAAGTGATGTGAATTATTAAGTGAAAGATGAATTATCTCTGAGGGTATCACCTTGCCAAGGTGTGCTTACATAGAGTACCAAGTGTGCTCAGGTTAGGAAAAAAAAGGATTTGCTTAGCCCGATGTGAATTGGTCTGTATGAAATTATTATGAGCTAGTGCTACTGATAAAAGATGTCTTAGATTCGAAATGTGATATATGTGAGTATGTTAAGGAAATATTAATAACGAGGAACTAGTTAAGAAAGTGAATGGCCAAATAAGGGATTGAAAGCCCCAAGTGAGTTTATTAACTACGGTCATTTGAAAGAAAGTATTTGAGTGATGAAGTTAAATGGGAAACAGAGGAACATCCTACACTCTTGATCAATTAGATAAGAATTTCAAGGACGAAATTCTTTTAAGAGGGGGAGAAATGTTGGGCCCCTAATTTTTTTTCTTGAGGAATAAGATGATTTAAATAAATTATGAGGTCTTTATGGAACTTTTTGGGTGGAGTTAATTATTATGTAAATATTAGTAGGATTTTATTATATGGTTTAGTTGAATTAAATTGTAAGAGTGTATATGTATAAGGACAATTTTGGCATTCACTAAAGCATTTTAAGACATAAGGCAAGAGGGAAGGGGCAAAATGGACTTTTCACATTCATTTAGGGTATAAGTGGAAGAAGAGTTGTTGTCTTGTATTTGAAGAAGAGCACAAACGAAATTTGAAGAGAAAAAGAAGAGAATTCGTGGAGAGGAAAGAGAAGTAGAGAAAAGAAGAAAAACAAGCTAGGGTTTTGAAGATCTTAAAGAAGTTTGAAGATCTTGAAGCTAAGCAAGTAAGTATAAGCATTAACCTCTTTTGATTTGATGAATGAACCATTTTTAGTGACGGTTAGAAGAGAAAATGAAGTTGAATGTGCGTAAGAAGTTATTGATGAATGGTATATGAAAATGTTTTAATCTTTTTGGTTGATGAACAAGTATTGTTGGATTCCATTTCCGGAACCCAACCCTTGCTCTCATATCACAAATTCTTCATTTCTTTACACATAAATAAATGTCAATAATTTCTCATTTAATAAAAAAGTTCGAGGTCCAACAAGTATAGCTTATGAGTTGGTTTGTGAATGATTTTGGGTTGAAATGAAGTTGAAAATGAAGTATAAAAGATGGTTTAGGTATAAGATGAGATATATGTGAAATGTGGGAAGTAAAAAGTTGGAAAATGTTTTAAAAAATGATCACTACGCATGTTTCTGTCAAAGTTCGCCGCGATGTCCACTTTTCTGCACATACATGCTTTGGTATTTTAGGCATAACGTTTTCTGTAGATGTCCAAATGGACTGATTTTTGATTTGGAGTAAATAGAGACATAGGGCTATAAGTCGTCTAAAGAAATAAAGTTCCAATTCGGTCTAAGAATTTCAAGTTTTGGATGGAAGTTGAGTATAGAATACTGTTTCAGTATAAGAACAGTCCGAAAATGTTTGGGGTATAACTTTTAGATTAGTGAACCAAATTGAATGATTTTGGTGTCATTAGAAACTTATGACAATGGGGAACATTTTTATAGAAAAAATTGGTATCAAATTTGTTCATTTACCTTATCAGAATAATCATGAAAAATTGACCCGAAGGTTTGGACTTTTAGAAGAGTTTGATTATTTAGCATTTATCTTAGTGAATATGCTATATATATAGGTCCTCAAATTGTATTCTTATTGGATGGGGATTTTTTTCATTGATAAAAGGAATCAAAGAAGGGAAGAGGATCAAGATAAGAGGCATCTTTGAGCAAGTTATAAGCAAGGATTCTTAAGGTTGGTTTCATGCTTATAATTGAGTAATGAGCCATTAATGTTTTCTTCCAAATAAAGAAAATAAATGATTTCAATTACTTCATAAATGTTGCTTTTGAATGATTTGCAAAATTGCTACATGTTTTGGTATATGAATTTTGTTGATGAATTCAAAATAAAGATGGAAATGCATTGAAACCTTGTATGTTATGCCTTGAAAAATTTCATTGCATTTTGTATATTTGGAAAAGAAGAAAAAGCATGAAAGTATGATGAAATGATTTGAGCATAAATTTGCTTATGATTAGGGAAGAGAGGAACGTTTCGTTAGTCAGGTGCACATTGACCTATAGCCTTCTCTCGACTACCCGCTTGAGGCCACGAAATCCTGAGAATTTGGACTCGTTTTGTTCACGGAGTAAACTTTGGTTTTTCTGTTTCGTTACACGAAACTTTCAAGCTATTTGTTTGTGCATTGCATCTTTATATAGTCATGAATGGTGTATAATTGAGTGTTGTGTGATGATATTTGAACTATGAGTTTGAGTTAAGATTGTGAATTTGTTTGAAAATTTGAGAACTATGTGTTTTATAAATTTTCTTCAATGATTTTGGTTGTTCTTCGTTATAAACTTGTTACCCACAAGCTTTAAACTCACCCCTATTTCTGTCCCATCTTCAGGTGATGAGGAAGAGATAGAGTGATCAAGAGTATAAGGAGATTACTTAAAAATCTACATATTTTGGACTTTAAGTTATTTTTGTAAAATACAAGGCTTAGTTACATTTCAAGGATTATTAGGTCATGTAACTTTTGTATTTGGAGATTTGAGACATTGATGCATTGTGGCTTGAAATGCCGTTAAAGATTTGTAAAAAAAATTGTTACTTTTGATGTTAAGTTGAAATATGAATTTGTGTAAGGATAAGGTTGAGTTGAAACATGAAAGTGTGTATGGATGAGGTTGAATTGAAATTATGTATACTAAGTTATCGATTTGAGATGATTATTTTGATTGTGAATTGTTGTTACATATATATAAGTGAGATGTTATGGGAGAAAGATAGGAATTATGCATAATGAGAAATAGTTGTAAGAAATGAATTAAATGAAAAGAGATTAGGGAGTATGATGAGATAATATTGAATTGTTATGAAATGATGATGCATTAGAGGGAGTGATTTTGGGACAACGTAAAATGAAAGTAAGGTAAGAGTGATGTAGAAACCATTGGAAATTTTATGTTAAGGGGCTGTGATTCCAGGGGTTTCGCCATAGCGAAACTACAAGGATCGTAGCGGGGAACCTTTCCCAAGAACAAATTCTCGCTTAATCCTGGAACTCCGCTGCTGCGAAGATATGAGGTCACCACGGCGAACTTTTCCTGAAGGATCTCAGTAGAAGTTCTCGTCCGTTTTCCATGGCAAACTTTATGCGAACCCACCATTTTCTTCCAAAGGATTTTTCCTTCTAAATGAAGGGTTTTCGATAGTAAGACGCTAACGGTTTTAAATGAGTTCTAAGAGTTGGGCTCCTAAAAATCAAGACCCAACAGTTTTGGTATCAGAGCATGAAGATGAACCAAAAATGGTTAAGGAGATTTCATTAGAATACGCTCACGTTTTATAGTTCCAACATTAGGCTTCGGAATCGGGGTCCAACAGGGTGTATAAGCACAAATTGAATAGTCAAGATCAATGCTATATATACCCAAAATGTCAATTGAGCATACATTAAAGCATGACACATATTTATGTGCATGATTATATATTCATATGATTAAACAAATTAGTGATTAGTGAACTATGTGTGTATGTATTGCATGATGATAGACACGCAAGGTGATCGTCAACATCCAGACATTGTCGGAACATCGACGCAAAAGTTTTTCTGGAGCATACTGTGAGTCAAATTAGATATGTAAACTCATTTATATGTGCTTATGTATGAATTGTATGTTTAATATGGAACATGTGTCCAACTGATTGATAAATGCTAGATTTAGATCCGAGGAGTAGGATATATGTGGCATGAGTATATAGAGATGAAAGGAAATGAAAACATAGCATATGAAATGATGCATCTCATCACATTGAAATGTATGATCAGATAAAGGAGTTATGATTGGAGTGATCGATGTGCAGAAAAGAGCTTTGAGCTTAGGATTATGAAAAAGAGCCTCAGGCTCAGATAACAAGGACTCGATATCTACAATGGATACAGGCCAAAAATGATCTCAGTATCCATAACGTATACGGGACAATAAATTGGGTTGATAGGCTCTTGGTCAAAACAAATCAATAATTCATTTCAATTCAATCATTTAATACATGTAGGGATGAAAGGAAATGAAAACATAGCATATGAATGATGCATCTCATCACATTGAAAAGTATGATCAGATAAAGGAGTTGTGACTAGAGTGACCAATGTGCAGAAAAGAAGTTGTGACTAGAGTGACCAATATGCAGAAAAGAGCTTTGACCTTAGGATTATGAAAAAGAGCCTCAAGCTCAGATAACATGGACTCGATATCCACAATGGATATGGGTCAAAAATGATCTCGATATCCACAACAGATATGGACAGTAAATTGGGTTGATAGGCACTTGGTCAAAATAAAAAAAAAATGAGAATGAAAACACATATGCATTTGCATATACATCCCTACATGTATCAAATGATTAAATTGAAATGAATTATTGAATTATTTTGAAATAGTGAAATATAGTTGAAGTTAATGGAGGATGTATTGTGATAAGCAACGCCAGCTTAGATGATATGTTTATGGAAGTATGATAAACTTTGATATACTTGTTTTTGTGATATAACTTGAGTGAATACATTGATGATGGTTCACCCACTGAGTTCACAAACTAATCAAAATTGCAACGTTGTTTTTCAGGTTCAAGGGAGTTCTAGCTACTAAGGTGATATAGTAAAAGTTTAGTACTTACATTTTGGGGACAAGAATGGCTTAAAGGTCTGACTAGCTAAATCTAAGGAGTCTAGTTAGAGTCTTGTGTATTAGCATCCCATTTCAGGTCGTATATTTGGTAGTGAAATTGAACTCAAAAATGTTGTGTAATGTATATGTGGATTCTAAATTATAATGACACATGTGAATTTTATGTTATTGAATGAAATGGGAAGAAATGAACAAGTAGAATGCTTATGATATGTTTGATGTACATGATATGTTTGATGCCTTTAATGAGTTAGTTTGATTGTCCTAATGTACCATTTTCATAGAGTATGTTCTCGAATATCCTCTGGTA